>SJOL01007233.1:1004392-1017368 GCA_004794785.1 Opisthorchis felineus
TTTTGAATTACGTCAAAAACACGGTTGAGCTGTGACTGTAATCCCCATTCATGCTTAATCTGGTCAGGAATTTTGTCAGATTATGGATTATTTCTTCAGCAGGTCCTCGGAGAGTCCATCGGAATCAAATCTGGCATTCCTTGAGTGCCGGTATATCCATGCTTGCGTGAACACTGTTGTAAGTGATCTTTCTCAGAATGATTCGCGGTTAAAAGTTCACCATGAACGGGGTTTATATGAGAGTCAAATCGTTTGGTTAGGATGCAGAATGCACCCCACTTATAGTGACTTACCTTTCTCAGTGGGCATTAACTGAGCTGGAACTCAAATGAAAATGAATAAGTAGTACATGTTTAAAAAATACTCTATGTCTCAAACACTTCACTGTACTTAATTTCAGTTAGTAAAATCCTTCAAAACTTGTATCAGTAAGCAAAAGCTAAGAGGGATAATTAGCTCAGGTTTGATTTGCTGCATTTCCGAAACATTTTGCGAGCTTATCCCACCTAATGTTGGTGATGGACAAAACGCCCTAATCGCACTGGCCCCGTAGAATTTGACCGCCTTTAAGAACAAGTGAGCAGGAACCGCACACACAGCTAGTGGGAATGTAGCATATAAGGCTGCCGCGCGGCGATTGTAAGGCGGGAAAACTTGCGCAAGTTAATGGTTTGCGAAGTGCAAAATTCATGAAATTTTATGACTTTATTCGGCACATATTTCGGGCTCCTGAGGATGATGGTACATTTGAGGATGAGTTTCCTATATTTGAGATTATTTGTAGTTTATTGTCCAAGCCGCGACATGGGTGGATCCGTTCTACACAAATGTCAACACGGCAGTATATTGAAAGAAAGCGATAAAGCATCGAAACCACCTTATCGAAGATATTTTTGTTTTTTTGTGGCCAGTCTGGTAGCAGGTTGCTTCTGAGGTATTCGGAAATTGCGGATCCGATGGGTTACGAAATTCTTTGCAACAAGAGTTTGGTAAGTCCACTGTTGTTTTCATAGTAAGTTTATGCAGCTTTTGAGACGAGTTACTGTTAAATCGGCGATGCTCTGTACACAAGATATTTCGTTGAATGTGAATCATATTTTTTTGAATGATTGTATTGCGCCAAGACATGAACCCATTTGGAGGCGCAGATACTCATTCAGGGGAAATAAACCAACTAAGCCTAGCACCAAGCAGTATGTCATATTGGTGTCTTATTTATATTGATGTCTTTAGGCCAGCACTGATATTTATCTGAATAACACGCAAACAGACAATGATTAACCAAAGAAAACTGCTAAAAACTACCCCAGCTACACTAAGCGTACTCTTTTTATTTTCTCTGATTTTTCTTACTGCTCTCACAGGTGTGATGTAGGCAATTGGCAAATGGATCAGTGTTAGCCGGCTTCTCAAGAACACGAAGGAGTGTACTGTATTGAAGTGTTTGATAACCTGAGCGATACAAGAAATGAATGATGAGACTTTACGGTTAACATAAAACACAAAACGTGGTAGTGTAGAGTCACAAATATATTATTATATTGTATTATATATTGCCTGGTATTGTCCGCTTTGGTGGGTTGTGGACATGTGCACACTGGCCATCAAACGGCGCCTCCTGGGATTGTGGTTGATGTATTAGCTTACGAGCTTTATGTTACTTTATGTGTTATGGCAGACCATGACTAGTACATCATAGCGTGGTTTCACATAATCCACTGATGCCGGGAAAGATCGCGGTGCTGCCAAAGATTTGGGCTAATTATTGTGCTGCTGGCACAACATGAACAATTTGTAGCACGCCTACGTCACTAAATATGATCTAGTGGAAGTCAGTTAGGGTGTATTCACTATTGCTAAGGCAGTTTTCACATTGTGGAGCTTATCAGGGGTGTTCTTAGAGCAGCGCAAAAAGGATAATTTTTGGTTCAGGCTGTGGACAACCATTAGTCCACTGATTTGCTCCCAAAGTTTAGTGACGTTTTGATCCATGACATTTGTTTCTAGACAACGGTATGGAATGTGAAATATCTTCATTCGGTTGGATTGCTTTGTAGCATTTAGAAACTTTACTATAAGCCAATAACTTGCGGAGCCCACTTCCATTTACTCCCTACAGAGGTAAGGAGAAACTGATTGACGCATATTCATTATCAACTAAATAGGTTCAAAAACAGCCAAACTTGAAAGTAATTGACATAGAGATTGGTGCTATACTCCAGTCTTCATATGTACCAAATTATTTTCTCTAAGGTGTCTTACACGAATTGCATTTATGCTATTTCTGCATCAGCGAATCCAGTGTTGCGGCGGTAAAACCTGTGGTGATTCTACAAGCGTTTGGCTCGAAACTCGCAGCTGGCCTTGTGCTAACAGTTAAGAAGCATAGGAACGAACATAAGATAGCACAGTCACAAAGGCGTTAAATCAGACATCGGTCACCTCAACACCGGCTATCGCCAAACCACATATTTTGCAAACACCAAGTCTTTTGAACAGCGGAAACAACGGTAGGAGCTGTCCTGATCTTTTAGTATAAGTAAGAGTAAGCGTACGAAAGAGCCGGTAAAAGGTGTTAAATTTGCCTTAATGGCAGACAAAAGAAGATATATATACATTTTCAGGAATCCTTTGCTGACAAAGGCAAACCAGCCAAAATAACACAAGTTAAACATAATGAGGCCATCTACTAGCCCACTCAAGTCACATCAGACAGAACCAAAATGCCTGTTTCAAACCCTTGCTTTCGGTATAAAAGAAAAAAACGTCCATCATTAGAGTATTTAGCACCTAAGGCCAGACTAAGCCTCGGGTTATTAATAACGTTCGGCTACAAATGATACAGGACACACATACAGAACTCGTTTCGACATTTTGCAACAGTCTTAAAACCACTACAATAAAAATTGACGGGTATACACACGCATTTATCCACCATTATTCAAATGTTATGAGAATCTGAAAAGTTTTCAAGTTTGCTGACGTTGTGGTCAAAACCCGAAAAAAGTAAATGCACGCTTTTAGTGGCCTTTTCAGAAACTGGCAGCAAATGCCGACCCACTTGTGAGATGTCCGAAGCAGGAAAATCATGAGGGAGAAAGGCTGAAGCTATTTGGGCAGGATGTTAATGAGACAATAAATATTTCTGCGCCCTCAATGATGAAGCACTAGAAGAACGGCCTTGTAAGGATGGAAAAAGCAACAAATGTAGTGCGTTCCCAAAAGGATTTTACTTAAACGTCGTAATACCTTTAAACCCCGGGAAGTGGTACATTGTGTACGGCCACTGCCGATGGTGACAAAAATTTAAACAGCCGCTGCATAAATATAAAGGTTTTTTGTACTCTAGTAATGAGGATGCATGCGAAAGCAGAGAATACGCCAAAGCAGGTGGAAGAACACTGTCAGCTGACGCATGATAAGATGTTTAGACAGATCTCTTAACAACATAATTCATAAATTACTCCAAATAAGCTTATATTTTTACATTGCTTGCAAGCATTTCAGGGCAGAAGCAAAATTCGTGGTGGGCCATATCTGGAGAAACTGACGCCAAAATTTGGCGACAAAGCAAAAGGTGGAGTGAAGGATATTTTGAAGATAAAAAGCCAAAAACCCCGAAATGAAGTGAGAAGAAGATGAGATTAAAGAGAAAGCATCATGGCTGTTGTGAACCAGGTGATCTGTAAAAAATAATTCGCATTGTCGTTTAACCATCAGGGTATACGGGAAAATAAAATCCATGACTGCAGATTTCATAGCACAGTAGTAGTCTGCATGTACCGGAATACGTTTGAGATAGAAGACATCATAGATTAAAACAATATAAAAATATTTGTCGCTGCCTAGATTACGCACCCTACTCAGGCATTCAGGCGTCTTAATCTGAAATCTTTTCAAAAAAACGTGGTAAATCAACTTACGACCTTTTGCTGATTTTTTTAAACAAGTAAACGACTGCATCTTTAAGTTAAAAAGGAACCTGGCATAGTTCAGATAGTTTTGATGTGCAATGTTGCATCCGCTGGTGACTACTTGACCCATTTCGAACATTTTCTGGTACGAAAAGTCAAAAAGTTTATCTGCGGGTTGACTGAAAGTGAGCGGCTGCAAGCTGTTCCTGAATTAGATAAATTACAATGTGACCAGAGATTGCAACTAAATGACTGGAGGCGGACGCTCGTAGAAAGTCGGCGATTGCACATCCGCTGACGAATCTTAACTTGAATGCAGGTGAAATTTGTGTAAAATCCGTAGTAACCCAGAACTTTTGACCTTGCACCAAGTCGTCTGATACTGCTTAGTCATTGGTAGTTTGTTCTGACTCCCTTCACCTCAGAAGGGTATTCAAGCTTTGATTTGAAAATCCAACCAGGATATGTCAACCCTTAAACAAGTGCTTAATATGGGAACACACGTACGAACCTGCCTTTCACTAACCAAAATTAACTGAAACACTTGCTAGTGCCGTATCCACTTTTCGGTCCTTGCTCACTTATTACTTAAGACGAACCGTCCACGAGTGTCGAAACAAAACTCTTTTATCCAATAGATCCACCGTCAAGTTTTCGGCGATTCTGTGACACAGCTTTACTGCGTGTTGTATGTTAGTTTTAAAAAGTATCCTGAATAATTTTGCTGCTTACGCGCAGTGAATTTCTGGTTCAAATAATAAAGCAAAACCTGCGGGGACATATCGTGAGAATTTTGTATTTGGATTATCATGGCTTGTGATAAGCCGTTAAAATTGGAGCGTGTAATGTAAGCCGGAGGCTTGGGTTGCATTGAAGCAGGGTATTTAAACCTGCCTGAAAAGGATCGTAACTACAGAAAGCAACAACACTGTAGTACCCACAAATTTGCTTATGTAGTGTCCTGGAGAGAGACTGAATGTGACTAGACTGGTCATTTTTCTGACCCTCAGATAAAGGGTTTGAGGGCTATGGTACCACCACACCATTATTATGAGTAAAGTAAATATGCCATTTGCCAAACAACTAACTCAGAAATCACAGTAAACACTGCATTCTTGGCACGGTCAAGAAAAGACGAACGAGCAAGATGCGCATTCACTGCTGAAAGTGATACCATCCTGGTGACGGAATTTCGAAATCAGTATACACCTATTGTAACCTTTAGTCCCTAGCCGACCATGTAATTTGCTTAGCATTATTGGTGTGCTTTTTATTCCTTGTTAAACGTCAGTGAATAATCTTCCGACGAGTTTAAAGAATAACAAAATATAATTTGGCTTCTACACGTTCCTTTTTTGAAGGATAGCAAGGTGATTGTTTAGTTTTTCTTAGGCTTTCCTTGCATAGGTAATTTCCCCTAATACCGTCTAACCCAAACGTTTAAAAAGTACCTCTTTGCATGTGTACAAAACCAGTTGAGTTCAGAGGAAAGACCATAATCAAAAGAGTGTAAACCCTTGCTCATTTTAGACCGGGCGTTTTTATCCTTAAACGACCGATGTTAGCAGGTCTGCGGGAATCACTTTTGAAGGAAACCTGGCAGTCAGCTCAATGAATCACCATTTCAACCATCATTCCAACGTTTGACGCGTATGACTGCGCCTTGTATCTTCCATTTAGTGAAAATTACTTGCAGCTGTAATAAAGTAATATGGATAAATGTACGCTAATACGACTCTACTCGCGTTTTAGCGGAACGTATTACCCCTTCTGTCAATCGAGGACATACCTTTTTCTCGATCCACTTCTGAGACTGTCGAAACTGTAGACGGCACTAGAAGAAGAGGGTAAATTATAATTTTTGGCCAGTACCTCGCATATTATGAAATATCCTATGATGTAACTGAACCTGCCTGCAAATGATCGCAACTTGACTTAAAGCGGCGAAAATGTGTTACTCAACGCTCTTTTTCCAGTAATTTGGGAATAGATTAAGGGCGATTAAACACTTATTTCTCTGATTCACAAATGAAATGTACGAAGGATTGCCTACAGCCACGTCATTTGTGTAACGGTTAGGAAATAAGGTAAATACACCGTTTGCAAACCAGGTGGCCACCACACAGCCCAGGTGGCCATCACCACAGACAGCTTTTTATCCCTTGTGATTCCGCAGGAATTACTGTTATAAACATTTGGCAGTCACTGTGTTGGATCAGCCCACCACAGTACAACCTCTGATGCATGTGAATACGCCTTATATCCTCTCATCGCTAGTAGTACCCACGCGCGGCTATAGCTGAAAAGTGGGTATTGAATGTTCATCGATGGCTTACTTTCTTCCGCTTCCTCCTCTTCTTCCACTTCCACTAAAACTGGAGATTGCACTAAAACAAGAGGGTAAAATATAAACGCCCGTCAGAAAACACCTCACGGATTTTGCCGTGTCTAGTGCTGCTTTTATGCAACGCTACCGTAAGTACCACCTCAAAAATGAAAATCCTAAAGTTTGCTGCACATTAATTTAGTTGCACGATGATGGGGTTTTTTATGTGATGTTCATCAAATGTGAATACATACGATTTAATCTACTTGAAGTCAGAATGGAATCACAGCGCAGGTGCCACGGTTATTTTACCTCTGTGTCTCAGAACGCGGCCCCCTACCTGTGGAATGACAAACGAACGTAGACGTGCTTCCAACCATCAAACAAAGCCTGCCGGTTGACTGACTGATTTGCGTAAATGTTATGCAACTGCATTGTGTCACAACAGTTTTGACCAACTGAGTAGCGGGTTAGTCCAGCAAGCTGAACAGACCGATTAATCAAGATGAAAGAAAAGACGCCAGAACGAGAAAAGGCACCAGAACCTGAATGATTTCAATGCAGATATTACTTAACGTGGATTTAGCGTTGTTGGTGCTGGCATTCTGGTGGGCTTGTAAAACCATTTTGGGTATTTTCAGGACATCTGAGTTTTATTTCAGCACGGGATAGCAACAGAGGGAACAAAAATTGTATGTCCCAAGCAGAACAGCAGTCAGGATATTAGGGAAGCTGCTGGTTATTGGGGAAACAAGAGCACTTCAAGTTGTGTACTCCCCTGAAAAGACTCAGAAAAAATGACTTTTTTGGCTGTTGCCAAGATAAACAAACAGCCTGAAACTGCTGGCAGCTACCCTTTATTTCCTCAAAAAAAAAAACAGAATTCGTCCAATGGTAAGTCTTGTATCTTAACGCTAGTAAAACGCTGCACAGTGTATGCGTTTTCTATTGCTGATGGCACTCTAAGTACGAATATCCACTTTAAAGATGGTCTACATTATTAGTTTCAGCATGCTTGTACATGTTGCGGAGTGTTATATAACGTCGTTTGCTTTGGGAAAGTTAATTCGAACAAACGTTCAAAATGTTTTGTTGCAGGTATTTTAATAGAGAATAAGCAACTACTGTTAATGTGAGTGCAAAATGTGTCAATGAAAAAATAAGCGGAAATATTACGCTTCGGAATTTGTTAAGTACAAGCATATGATTGCCAGTTCATAGGCTGTCATTACAAAGTAACTAGCCTATTTCCCTATCGTGATTCTAACATTATCACTGAGGCGTTATTATCGTTTATTTTTGAGGAGCATGTTTACAGACATAAAAAGCAAATTCGAGCGATGAATGTGAAAGGGTTACAGGAGAATATGAGGTAAAAGAGAGAAACGTCCCTTTCGAAGTCATGCCACCAACAGTTCCAGTCAGATAAGATGAATCCCAACGTACGTAAGAATTTTGGTATGGAAACACGCGTGTATAGATCAACAGCCGAAGAAAGGACAAACAATGCTGAATGCTCTTCAAGGCGCGGTAAGCGCTAGCACAGTCAAGACTCGCACATCAGGCACACAGTGTCCGTCATACCGGGTCTGGTGTGAGATTCAGATTTACGTCAAAATAGACGGTGTACAGAGAACTCAATCTTCAAAGACATTCCACTTGTTCGATCAATTTAGAGGATACCCAAAACGCAAATAATGTTGGCAGTTGTTTAAATGGCCTACGCGTTAATCTAGTGCATACTATTGAAAACGTTGATGCACCAAATGCGTATATTCAAGGGGGTTAGTAGAGAAAGGTTAATATTCTGTGATATAATGTTCAAAGTCCGTAGCATTTAGCAGGTTAAGTTATCTTTTGTGATTTTGCAGGGCAATACTCACTCAATTTTGGCGCAGTGAAGACCCTTTCAATCCGCCGGCAAATGTTTTCCACTGGTCTTTCACTCGATCTGATATACAATTTCACTCTTCCAGTTGTTGCCAGGATGTATTTAATTTTCCGTTAGTTCCATTTCTTCTAGTTTAATGCTACCAGACTAAAAAGTAACTTGGGTGTAGGTGACTTAACCAATAAAGCCCCAACCAGCAAAGCACATAGCTGAAACTAAGCTTGACAAACAGCAGGAATGGTTCAACCAAAGCAGGTATCTGACACGTGGACGAGAAGAACTACTTACTTGCACGACCTACCAAAATGATTACTGCATGCAATGGGAATGCTGCACAAATGGTTGCAGACGGTGCTTGAAGACGTCTCCCGACTGTGGACACCCCCAGATGTGTAATTACTCATACAAAATAGACCCAACAATCTCGGTCTAATAAGGGCAAGTGCTAAAATACATCACTTAAGGAAACGAATTTTAGGACAGTTACACAATAAAAGTAGCTAAACCAAGAGCCTCAACAGACGTAACGCAAGCTTATTACTATCAGTGAACGCAAAATCGTAAACTTCAGAGCTTAACCAGTGAGTACAAAGACTTGGCCGTGACATTAATCCAAATTATATACATCGTACAACTCAGGAGTCAACCAACTGACATCAGTGCATGAGGTTTCTCTACACCCACCATTTCACACTATCCAACCAATCTGGTGAACGCAAACTCCACAAATCGCGCAACTACCTACAACATGGTTCAGTAGATTTCTAACCTAAATGGCGTTTCCCGACTGAGAAGTCCTGGCAGCGGGTCAATCTGGCCACAATATCAGATTGATTACTGGATCGGTGTTTGGGACGCTTGGACAAAAATCACATCATTCAATGCGCAAATGTTTTGCCAGTTAACACGCGAGGAATCAGATATGGCGAATATTAGCTAGAAGAACAGTGGTAACAAGTTTGCTTCGAGTGCCAAGTATCTGGTGTCATTTGGTGAGTACTGTAGATGTCTGCGTGATAAAAGCTTAAGAATAATATCTCGCCGACTATTGGCACCTGATTCTTGCTTTGCAGTGAAAACGCCCTGCCCAAGCTTTAGTCCTCTGTCTGTCTTCCTGGGTTTTTAAGGTGCTATACTTTACATAATTCAGATGCGGTTGTGGTAGTCTAACCAGCAAGTTAACATTGAATTACTTTGAGTTTGTATGCTGCAAGGATTTGAAAAGAATTGCTGGTCCTTGGCCAATAGAATACAAATAAATCCCCAAATGCGTGGTCCTTAACCATTCGATGACTGACACCTGCGTGTTGACGTATTAAAAGCTATATGCCCTTCAGAAATATCCTAGCTATGCCACTGTTTCTCCCCACCCCAAAGACAGCATTTAGAGGCAAAGAATGACTGTTCAACTTTCAAGCACTCAATTCTTTAGGATAAATACATAGAACATCCTACCCTATATTATCATCATCGCTAGTCCAACGGTAAAGCTCAGGGCATTTGAAATGGACACCTCTGTGAGTTCCCTAGTTAGCAGCCTTTAAAAGAGGAGCATTGAGAATCATACCCACTCGCCTCTACATAGTTTCCAGTTGTCAAAAAGGTAAAGTAAAAACACCGTTGTTTTCCTCCCCTGAGCTTAGACTATCGTCGCCTGTCCGTGCGTAAATCGCCTTGATCGCATTAAGGTGAGCATAGTGCAGTAGAAGAACCTTTTTTATTTTAAAATAGCTTAAATGATTTAATGTGATTTAATGTTTTATGAGAGGTTAACTATGGTTGAGCCCAGTCCAAGAATATCAGAATTGTTAAACTGAAAAGGGACACGACCTTCGAATTGTGCCGTGAAGCTTCAATTTTTTGCCTTATTAAACTCATTATTTTACCCGCCACTGTAAGAGCAGTTCAGATGAATAGGACAACAAAAACAACCCAAAATTTCATGATTATATTGCAGCTACTCTCTATGAGCTTAAGTGAATCCCGGTTTGGTACGTACAGCCAGTCGTGAAAGAATCGGCACATTTATTGAAATTAAAACAGTCCTTTTTATATGGCACACCAGAAGTCTTGAATATTTCCAGAAGCCGTCTATACAAAGCTTTGATTGCTAAGAACTTTGCGGATGGTGCGGAGTGACGTATCTTTGCTTATCATCGGGCCGGCGGGGAGCAACAAATTAGTTGCGAGACTTCTGGCTTAAGTGGAAAACCTCTGAGTTTAACTCACGCAATACTCCCAAAGCCTTTTAAGGCTTCGCTCGAAGTTGACTCAAAACAGTCACCATGAAACAGGGTGCTGATATTAACGATATTATCAAGTTAGATTACCTTTCTTATGAATTCATTTTACCCTGCTTAAAAATTCTTGATTCAAATTTCCTTTTAGCGAAGTGGAGAAAACAAAACAGCGTGATCTAAATCAGAGAATGTTCTAATGCGCACATTACTGGGCTATGCCTGTCACATCGACTAATATTGTACTCCCGTTTGTTGAAGTCAACACAACTACGTCACGCAAACTCAAAATACTATGATCCTTTTGTATCAGACACAAATAACGTGGTCGAAATAATTAATGATTAATAATTCTCAACATCCACCAAAGTGTATCTGTTTTCTTCATCATCTCTAGTTCAGCCAGCGCATCCTGAACATTCTTGTGGAGACAAACAAGCAAAACCCTCTCTATATTTTGTTAGAAAATCTCTTGGTAAAGACCGGCTACGCGGATATATTTATTTGAATGGTTCCAATTCTGAACGCATTGGTTGGTGGACAAAATTCATCCGACAACTCAAATAATTATCGGTTTTAACGTTCGGGTGTCGTGCGAAAATATATTGTATGCTTTTTAATATCATTCTTTAGTGTTATACATGAGGTTCATAAGGTTAATAACATTTGTGCCACCCACTGTTTTTCAGCATTTCATCCTTTGAATTAATACCGAAATGTGGAGCCAAATGTGTATCTTTTGTGTTCTGCTAAAAAGTGTGACGGATATTTATTCAACCGATAGTTAGCTACACGCCAGTTATTTACCTATGCAGGTTTATGATAATCTTTGGCAGTACGGAAAGTCACTTTTAACGGGGTAGCACCAGGCAATGTAGAGATACAGAGTGCATCAGTACTTCACCATAAAAGTTGATTTACACGAGATTGACACTGCATTTTCTATAGCCGGTAATTTTGGGAAAGTTATTTACAGCTGAACATACTCAAAGCAACAGGGTCACAGATGCAGTAACCCAGACTGTGGTTGATGGCGTGGACAGGTGCATAAGTGGACAGCTTTACTCTAATCTTTAACAAGGGCTTATTATAGCTCTGTAAGTTTTGGGAAGAGAAATCTTTGTTTTATGGCTCTGTGGTATTGGCTGTTCATGTCCTGCGGGCGCACACCGTCACACGCAACTCCGGTGCTTGTTTGCTGAAACCTCATTTTTAAACTGGAATATAGCTGATTGTATGCCGCAAATAATTTCATTACTCGACATCTCGTTGTCATATACAACGCTGTTTATGGTCATGTGTTCATACGTGGACCGAATTTTTCATGTGGTAAAGTAAGTTACATGGAGCAGCAAGGTTTCGTAAATCGTTTACCTCATCAGATCAAACTGATTAGTCATACAACCCTCTTGATCTACACCTTAGAGAAGAAGCATTGGTGAATTCATGGAAAACCCTGCGTATCATGGTAGGTTCATCTGTCTCGTATGCAAGTTGTTAAAACAAAAAACCCTCCAAGATTTTCGGTGACCTTCTGTAGAGAAGGACATTTTCGTCTACTATCCCAAAGGGTTCAATCGGTAACAAATACAACGGGTTGCATAAAACCAATGTCAAGGATAACAAAGGTTGTATTTAACTTGCGAAATAGTCGTCTAAGAGTTTGGCCCAAATTTCATCGACCTGATTGTTCGATTAACCCATACCGTTAAGCTGGTATTACGATTTGAACGACGAATACCCGATTTAACCCACAATTGACCGTAATAATGGCTCCAATTTTCCTTCTGTGATTGTGCATATATTTTGATATTGCTTTGTCTAAGTTACTCAAAAAGCCCAGACTTGTCCTGAAGCTTATATTGAATACTGAGAGCTCTGTTCACTTGAGCCTCTATCTAATTCGGTGAGTTTGCTTATAGTGAGGGATGGATGGCTGATTGTCCAAATCCTAAGGGAAATACGGAACCCGATATTGTTAGTGTTACAAAACAAACAATTTAAGCCAGATATGGTTAACTTGTCTTCAAATAGTTTTTAGTAATCCATTTAAGTTTATCTGTTTCTGCCGCATCCAGCGAAACAAAGATGACGATCTCGAAATGCTAGGAGATATAGATGTAATTACTGACCGACATTTATGAATATTTTATGCATTATAACCGGGTTCTTTGTAACTCAAAACGTGCAAACTCTAGACATTTAAGCAGCAGTAATTTTGAATATTTTACTTCCGACTTTTTAAGCACATTGCAGCATCTACAAAACCAATTCAAGGGCAACTGGCCATTTAATCAGCGAGTTCTACAATTTTCAGTGTTATGTTGAAGTAATTTAGCGTTTTTTTGTGATGTTACACATGGTAAGCAATCTTGATAGAACGGCCACTTTGTGCGATGTGCGTTTACTGTTGGCCCGAGGAAAGTGATAAAGCACCGCCCTATTTTTGTCTGATCATAATGCTGGAGAAGCTGGCATGGATAAGCAACAAGCGATAGAGTAAATACAAGAGTAAGCACAGAGCCCATGCTGATCGCCGAAAATGATAAACTGCGCATAGGTTTAAATTTTTCATGGTTGGTTTATATTCCCCACGCCGTATGTACAA
>SJOL01007233.1:1029064-1098833 GCA_004794785.1 Opisthorchis felineus
GGGCTCATGTGGAAAAGACATTTCAAGTAAAGTTCCACTACTTGCATATCATTTGCATGAAACCGCTCACAATAGACTCTTAACCTATGGTTGGGTTTGAAGTGCTTATTGGTTGGGACGCGGCTGCGCACTTTATCAAAATATTGATCTTTAGATTGCTGACAGTTACATACGATATTTACACAAATTGTCTATCCTGATGCGGGAGAATATGATACATTCCCGGCATCGTCTGTCATGGACGAAATCTCATTGTCTGTTTCATCCGATTGACCAACTAATAAGCCCAGCAGTGGCTTGAATGAAACCCATCCACTGCAGTGCTAGTCGTCCAGACCTTGGTACACTCAGTGACCTGACGTAGCGTTTCATCAAGGCTTTCGCCATTGATAATGCTTGTGTAACTAAAAGTTGGATATGCTATACACCACACATAATCGGGAGTTTGATGTGTTTGAATTGCTGTAACGTCAAAGAATGGTTCCATGAAGTCATGAAGAAAAGCATATAAAGCGTAATGTAGAATTAATTTGTAGTCTTAATGAAAAGTTTGTGTGCTTGTTAAACTGTTCGGGCGTTTTGTGAACAAATTTCTTAGTGATAACTTGGGTAGTAACTTGTGTTACGTTTGTAAAAAATCGGCCAAGTACTGCAGTTATGACGAATGAAACTGTTCCCCACAAAACCGCTTGGTCAAAAAAACCTGATACACATAATAGTTGCAAATAAGTTAACTTTATTCCCCCTGCGAAAGTGACGAAATAGTTACTACGTTTTGGCTGCTGACGGATACTTCGTGCTGCTGGGGCACCCGGATTCAAGCAAGCTTTAGGGCACGCATGCGGTTTGACCCAGCAGGAGATTAGTGAGGCATAAGCAACAAATTGGATAGAACCAGGGTTCAATCATACACAAGGCTAAATCAAAATTCAGTATTCAAATAAAGTGTCTTTAAGTGCTAATTACAAAAATAAAACAAAATAGTGTGCAAATGCTAAAGCCATTCCGATGCGACTAATCGTATTCTCTACGACAAGGTATTAGTATCTACAACAGGTGGGAGATAGTACGATAACTTGTGCACGTAGGTGAAAAAACCAAAGGCAAAATGTAATCATCCAAACACCCAGTAGCTCAGCTTATGAATCCCCAAACACAACATAATTTTGTGTTTATTAGGCGAAGATAAACTTTCTCATTTCCCTAAGACGAAAAATTCCACAAATCACAAATTCACAAAATGATAATTACTTACTGTCTTGCTGACAGAATTTAGATTCAGCTATTGTTTGTTGACTGGTTCAAAGATGTTTGACCACGCTGTAAGAATAAATAATTGTAGAAATAATCAAATGATCATATTTTTGCTAGTTGTATCATCAATTCATATCAAAAATATGTTCGTACTCATGGAAGCAACGATACCGCCTTCAACCTTGGAAGGGTAGGCTAGATAAGGTTAGCCCTAAAATGCGCACACCTTTCATAGCCCAACGGTTAATCTTGTTCACTGGTAAGTTATCCAGTGCCGTTGAAATACTTTTAAAACCAGTTGATCTGGTGCCGCTCAAAAGATACCTGCTGCACTTCGCGGGTGGAACACCGGAGTCGGAGGATAGGAAAAGTGTCCCGTAACATACCATTACATCCTCACACTGCCTTGTTGGCCAGGCTTTTGATTCGAAGGCCGAAGTTGAGGAACCGCAAGCAAAACCTTTCCTTTGTCCTCGGCAATCTGGAAGTCTCATTTGCCCGCTAATGTCTGTCTCCAAACCTTTTCCACCCTTTAGACGTGCCTCAAACATCAAACTCCACATTAAAAAAACACATTTGCTAAATCCCCGAGGTCCTTTTTAGGTGAGGCTATCAAAGTCAAAATGGCAAACAGGCATTTAATTCATACCTCCTTAAAATTTATATTTCGTATTTATCTGAAAGAGGCATGCAAAATCCAAGCGTAATCACGCAATTTAAAAAGCCAAGGACAAGCCCAGTTCTTTTTCATTTTACTCTTTGTGTCCGGTGATCCATAAGCGATGACCTGTTAAATATACGGTGTAGGTGTTTCACTGAACCCCAGAGCTAAACGCGTTCTGATGGATTAGATTCTAGTGAATAATTTTCTCTTAGCTGTTCGGTTATCCAGCTCAATCGACCTCAGTGCCTCTCGACATGAAAAACGGTGCCTGTTTTTAGTGTCGGCTTATGCCCCAACAGACTGCAGTTCTGACGCTGAGAAAAACACGTTCTAATGAGAGCTATCCGGGCTTATTCGTTAAGCAAGAAACACTAATGTTGTAACGCTTGTGGGCGATACGAATGCCCAATTCGGTTGTCTGAGCTCCTTGGGAGCAAGTCAAGAAGGTCGATCCGGAGTCGATGCTCACTTCTATCGGCCACCGGTGGAGAGCCAAAATTCAAGACTATCGTTTAGTCCACTTACGTCATAGAGGGAGCAGACCTAACGTCTTGCTTCCCTTCAGGCCCTCACAAGTCAGCAACGAATATGGCAATCCATTAGTTTATCGAGTAGCTGACCACCAGGTATCGTCGTCATCGCTAGCACTGACTGATGCCAGGTCATCCATACCTGCGTGCAACGAGAATGACGGCGCACGCCTACCCCTCAAACGCAAAATAGTGACGAGCCTAAGGAAAGATTGAGAGATTTGATGAACATCGAAAGCTCAGGAGGTGGTGAAGACTTTTCTTACCGGAAACAGCCATTATGTATAACAACTGATACGATCAACTGGCGAATGTGAAGCAACGATCAGTGAAACGATAAGCAAAGAAGATGGCTCATTACTCCACCCGCAAAAACCCCGACTGAAAGGATGGGCCGAACATTTGGAAGAACAGTCTATCTGAACTCCTGCAACTGAGCTTCCGGCAACACTTCGTACGAGCAAGCGAAACTTAAACCTTAAAAAACAAAATACAAAGAAATAGTTTTGAGGGAAATTTTTTCGATGATTATTTGTTGGCAATAAGGAGACCCAGTTAGGATCTGTTGAATGGAGTGCAGTTTTGTGCAACTGCCCAGGTTATTAATAAAAAAGTAAGAAAAATAAAGAACGTCGGTTTGGCCTTTGAATAAGATTAAGTCAATTTATGTTGCGCCCACTACCAGAAGCTTGTGCTTTACCACGCATCACGGAAATAAATCAAATTACAAGGAGACAACTCATTGAATGACGTAATGCAGGCGGGTATACTGCACACCCATAAGTTGTGTGATGGGTACAAAATGCTGCTCGCAATATTCCACAAATCACGGGCATGAATTGTCAGATTTACTCCACCAAGCATGCACGTACATGCTGCAGGTTCTAGACTGTCTCGTCACATCAGACAACATATACTTTGCTGATATACGTATCACATGTTTCAATTTTCGTGTGCACATTACACGTTGAGCTGGCTTTAACACAAGAGTGTTTAAACGGAGGCTTTTCTTCCTAAACCGAAATTTGGTAAGCAGTGTCATCAAACACAACTAGATATCTTAAGTTGTGATCGGCCATCCGGTTTAGTATGTTTGCAAAATTTTGCAGCCCAACCGATTTCCTAATGAAGAGCCAATGGAAGTACATGCCGAAAACTTATTCCTTGCCGCGGCTTGCACATTGTACTAGGTGTAGGGAGTAAAAGGTTTTTAAGCTTATCAGCAAACCTGCACAATAGGGCCAATGTTTGAAAATAAATAAATTCACCAGTATCAGTGCACGAAAGAAGTGCCTGCTAATAAGTTGACATATTCGAACATTCTGTATTCACAGTTGGTCAAATAATCGACAGGCAGCCAAAAACAGTCACCTGTGACATCATCACAAGTCATCTTCCTAATCCCCATATGAATCAGGGCGTCTTGTTCTACCGGTTCCTTTTGTCAATATAATAAAAAGAAGATTATGAAGTTCGCAAAACACCTACAGCAAAATAAAAAACTGTCTAGAACTTTTCGGGTGTCTTTGGCGCCATCTGACCTGGAAGACCTGGTTGTCACAACCAAGGCAGTTACTGGGTCTTCGTTCGTGGAATCGGGCAAACCAATTACATCTCTCAAGCATGAACATGTTTTTCTGTTCAGAAGTAAAAATTCAGATGCATCCAGCGTGCGCTGGTGGAGCACGCTTACATAGCATGTCGGGGTTTTGGAGTTGGAAACCGTGCAGAGCCAAGGAGATGCACTGCTGATGAGCTCTAATAAGAGCGAAACTCGGTTCCAGTACTTCCCCCCTTTAGGGTGGACTCACCAGAACAGTCACGTCAGGACAGGAGGACGACCGTTAAAACGAGAGTGACGTAGACACCAACGCTACTAATCCCGAAAAACATCTACACCTAAATACTGATTCCTCTGTTGTTTCAAATGTTGGTACCAGATACTATGGCCTGAGGTTTTGGACGTAGTAATCCAAATGGTGGTGTGCACCTACTTATGATGAGCAAAATGACAAGCTATAAGGCCTGGCAGATAGATGAGACTGCATTGTAGGCCCCTAAGATCAAATACTGGTCACTTTTTACTGATGAACCTAGGTAAGTTGGAGCTTTATGTAAAGACTAAATCCATGATGAGTTTATTCTCCATTCTAGTATCACCGAGAATAGAAACAAAAAGTTAGACAAAAATTGGTTTTAATTACTGAACATCGTTAAATTTACTGTAGAATATACATACTGTTGTTTTCGAAGCCCTTGATACCACAGTAGATGTAAGGTTGATGAGAAATCTTTGGCAAGCCACCAGCAGTTCTGCCCTATCGGAGACTCACAACCTAGAGTGTTTTCATACTTAAATCAAACGTAAGAATCAAGTGCTGATGTAGACGTGTTAATATCTGCGATTGGATATCGTTGTAGAAAGAGACGCTGGGTGCACCCACTCCAGTCGCCTTCGCTGAATATACTAGGAAAGCCCGCTGAATTTTAAGTGTAGTCGATACCTGAAGCGTCACAGTAATACGCTTTGTTACGATGTTACTGATGAAGCCAATGAAAACCCGTGAACCATGTGCTTCTAATTTTACTGATGATTCCTCTCACTATGTGAGCATGGACATAAGAGTAAAGATTGTGAAAACGGATTATTTTAAATTCCCAATGTTCAAATAAACTCTGAGCTCCAGACCCCAAAACACATATCCAGCCATCAACAAGGGAAGACCAGTCTTGATTTGCACGATTCGTTTATATCATGAACTATTTTCTATAAAAACTACCTAGATTCTCAAAAAGAGATGTTTGTAATTAAGAAGCACGGTATCAACCAAAAAAATATTTTGGTTTCATGCTAGGGCCAGACAACCTGTGCTAACTCCACTCATACTTTCATGGCAATATTTGACTGCTGTAATCCAACTTGGGCAGCCATAATGAGATCCTCGTTTGAACAGATCAGTCTTTCAAAGTATTTAACCTTAAAGCAGTTGAATGTCATAAATATTTTGAACCACACTTTTGTTCTTGTGACGATCAAGAATAGAATCTCATTTGTTCTGTCCACCTGAACCTTCATTGGCTTTTCTAGCCAGACTTTCCTTGATTAGTTGGATTGCCGTAACTGGTAATTAAAATAAAACAACCTGCTTGAGGGTACTCAAAATAGTTGCCTTAAAATAGACTTACCGCTGCGTAACTTTATTTTAAACGAACTGAAATATGTGGAATCAACTGTGAACGACCTATCCGCGATGTTCTTCCGGTAGGAGGGTGAAAGTTATATACTCGTTCAAGAAGTAGCTCCAGTTTTGCATCATTAATTTGGCTTTTTGCTCTCCACATTAGGCTGTGAAATACTGTTCACTTAGTGTATCGCTGTCATGCATTTTAACTAGAGGCGGTTTCTTATTCCGGCTTAGGAAAATTGACTTAAATGCTACTAAACTATTTCTGAGTCTGTTATGCTGAGAATTGATTGTTTCGTGTATGCAGATATCACCTAACTGAACCGTGTTACTCATCCCCGTTGAAGTAAAAAGTTGTTGCACAAATGAGTAAAATATATGCGTGTGATATATGGGATGGAAAGTGGCAAGATGCGGTACGACATCCATTAGAGAATGCTCCAACAATTTGGTTGACCTTCACTTATGCATATCCTGTTTCAACTTTTGCTGGTGCAAACTACCATATTCCAGAGCTCTGAAAAATGAAAATGTGCGACATTTTTATTCTCTAGAGAAAGGATAACACGGAAATCGTATAACACACCTGTTCGTTAAAAAACAAGTTGGCTTTCAACGAAAAAATAGTATCTGCTTCAGGTTCCTCTGGGTAGTAATCCTGATATTTAAACTGGAGGGTGTTGTAGTTTCGCACCCACGGCTATCACCATAAATACCAACAGTCAGATTTTGAAATAAACCAGCAATATTGCGTCTTATGGATGGAGTGCACGACGTAGTCCCTATAAATACTCTGAGCTACTTCGGCTTAATTCCACTTGGATAATATGGTAACAGGGTGCTAATAATATTGTTTTCTTAGATTTTGGAAAAATGCATTTTCATAGCCATTCGGCTTGTAGCAGGTCTTCAGCGAATATACTATACTATAATATGAAGATTATAGGCAAGCTATTAAATCACGCCTTCCAAGGCACGTTTTTTGATCATGATCACCCTAGATAGGTTACTAGACTTCCAAAATTTTCTAACCAGCAATGCCAGCGCGTATAATTTTCAAAATTATTATTAATTATCATCAAGATGGATCAGTGCCGCACAAAGTCGCTATAGATATGTAGTAAATGAGAAGACGTTGTAAATAGTTATGCGCTGTTTTAAAGAAAAGCAGTAGGTTGAAGATGGTGAATTATTTCACGTATCTACGAGACATATTTTGAGGACACTGTAAATTCTGAACCGAGCCCAAACTAAGACAGAATGAATTGGAATAACGAGAATGAGTATGATATCTGATGGTCATATTTTTCTTCCATATGTAGCAAACTTACACCACACCAAGGGTAGGTTACATGGAAATAGGTGGTTAAATAATAAATGCGCTTAAAGATAACGTGTTAGAACAATGTGTGGCCAAAAATGGCATGTTCATGAGGCTCCAGGAACGACATTTCGGCCCAGTGGTGAAATAAAGGCGAAATGGAGGTTTAAATTGGCAAAATGCGAGAGTTAAGCATACGTATGATGTGTAACTAGAAATATGTCCCCGTGTCTTGTCTTACCAATGTAGAGCCATAATTGAAATCAGCTAATAAACAAGCGCTTTGCTTAACATACTACATAGCTACAGACAGTCGGCGAGCCAGACCACCACCTCGTAGTGCTGACTGAGTAGCCTGGACGTCAATCTGTGTGAGCTGAGAGTTCAGCGATTCCAGACAGAGCCAAACACCAAGTTTATTTTCCACATACTGGTTACTTTTTACGATGTACCACGATATCAGGCCGCACCCCTGCACCAGCTCCAACCAGTGCACAGGGTAGACTCTTGGAGTTCACATGTGAGGGCTGTGACAAGTGCCGCAAGTCGAAAGCTGGCTTTGTGGCCCACCGTCCATTTTTCGAACTATGGAATTGTTGGAAAGAATGTGGCCACCCAAATGACATGGGATGATTTTGTTTCCGGTTCCTAATCAAAACTGGCCTGAGTCAACCAGGCCGAAATTGATGCAAATTAGCAGTCGTTATTTGGGTCTTTGAGGTTCTAGCACTGACGTCATCAGACGTACTTTCGTCAGAGCTAGCACAAATACCGAGTTGTTTGAAATTCTCCATACCATTCACTTATTCCTCTTGAGTTTTGAGAGGCACGCTCAGTGACTGTACATCCTGGAGCGTGAGTATGCGCTTTCGGTGTGAAAAGCACACGCCAAAGATGGTACCATGTTGCCCAGTTTACCTTTGCCTTGTGTTCACCTTGAAAGATTGGGAAGATGGTGTCGTCGTACTCCAGACAAACATGGTTCTTACCAGCAACAATCTGGAAATCAAAGTTTTGGAGACCCCTTAGCGTTCACTACACCATTTCCCGATAATGAAGTTGGACAAAGATGGATTAATCAAATATCGTGTCCGAACACTACCTCTTGGAGAAAAGCCTTTTGACGGTTGGCTTGGATAGACGGCAGCTACCATTGCCTGCACTCAGTGCCGCTTTAAATATCCGTCTTTAGTGACCTTTAACGTTCAACACCGGACCGGTCGGCAGGCATTTGAGGAGCCGGTTGTAATAGGTTTGCTCTTTTTCTGGGTTTGAAGGTTTCTCAATGGCTATTCCAAGTGTGCCAATGATTTGCGTACAGAGCACAATAAAAAGGGGCAACGGACAATTCGTGGACGGACTCCTTGTAGGTATTCCAGAAAGAGCAGCAGTTAGCATTTTGATGTCGACAAAATTAGCTGTCGAAAATGTGTTTCATTTTCATTAAAGGTGGGTTCTATTTTGGACAGTAAGTTACAAGAGACTACAGCTGTTCCGGAAATAGGTACGACAGAGGAACAACCTGTAGCAGGTGTCTGTCGTTATGTCTCATGTCAAAGTGACGCCCCCAGTTAAACCAACTGAGCCATGGAGGTGCAGAAACTGCCGCAAATCGACAATATCCAGCCTCTTTGCAATGAAATCAGAAACAAAAGCCTGAGTTGGCTCCAAAAGCCTGTTGCAGAAGTGATTACTACATTCTGCTAAAAATGCCTTTGAACGAATTTAATAATCAGAGAAGCATTAGCGTATGTTGTTCATTATCATCCTCCAAAGGTATAAAATTTTCAATTATTTGACAATGAATAAAACTCCGATTGGTGTCTGCGGCGGATTTACTCAAGAATCAATTATGTGCACTATCAACAGATAAATCTTTGTAGAACCAACTGGTAACGTTAAATTTTGTAGTCCAAAGATTTAACAAACTCTTCGTTGAGTCCATGACAGTAAACGCAATTGCTATAAACAAGTCACATGAATCCAACAAACGCTGAAACTTGAGGGGAATACTAACCGTTGATAGGTGTAAGGCGTACAAAGTTATCTGGCTGCTTAATTGAGTAGAGACATAGCTGCTCATTTGGGGCCCATGACCGACGGTGATGATGATACAGAAATTGACAATCAAATGGAGTGTTGTCTCAGTTAATAAATGTACCGCAGTTCTGACTTTTGGTCTATTCACTTATCGTCAGATTGACGTCTGTCGAATTTTTTTATTGAACTTCCAAAAAATTCGAATCCTGTGATGGATACTAGGCTTAAAATCTTTGGTATCTCCATGGTATAAGCACCATCGTACCACGTTGAGCAAGCTAAATTTTATGCTTTTTTTATTGGACCCAGATGCTGAATGCGGATAAATTAGCAAGCAGTGATGAACCACATATTGTTTAGATCAAGTAAAACGCCTAGACATGCAGCACTTTTCACCACCGACACAAGTCATGCCAATTGGTGTCTTCCCTACATGTGTTCTTCATCAGTTTACTGGGTGTCAACTTTAGCCTCCGAAAAATGTGCCCAACGAACACCTCGCCCAATAAATATCAACTGAAAAAGTCTTCATAAGCCTGTCATGCTCATAAAGCTTACCGCTTCTACCTTCCTGCTGTTGCGTTTCCGCTATTCATTGAGTTTATGGTTGGAAAGTGAGTGAACACAATACAAAAGTAAAACAAACGTGGTTATACTTGGTGTCAATCAAAAAGTGATTTTATTCTTCGCTGCAGACAAGCAAGTGGTTTAGCAAGACCAGCTGTCGAGCATAAACACCTAACAATGTCAGCGATCTCCTTTGAATTAGACGTCATGAACGACCTCGTTTACGTGAAAATGACCTCAAAGTCTTTATCTGTAGTCGAAACGTGGTTTAACTAGTATTGGTTTAGGTTCATGGAAATGATCAAAACCTGTATTTAGACTGCCCACGCATACTATCCGGTATTTAAAATTCTTAGTAATCTTGGATATGGGAGGTAACATCACATTAGTATAACAGACTTAACTTTTTGAACATTTTTACTTTCGCTTACCTTCTGTGTCCTAAAATTAGCCAAAAGCAACAAGTCACTGCTTAGAGTTATGGTCAAACAGTGTTTATATAAAGCATGGCGTCTTTGTTCCCAAATACAAGTAGACCAAGTATGTTGCTATATTACAATCTATGACATTATTTATTCCTGTTCAACGGAACTTCAAAAAGAGTTTTCTAACCGTGAACGGTATTTACTGCGTGCAGTTGCTTTTCATTCAAAATTTATTCGCAGTAGCTGGGTGCTTAATTCTAATACAACGCTAAGGTGACATAAATTGATCGTCATGTACATATAAAGTGGTTCAAAATAAAGGCCCACCATTCTATTCTCTGAAACTGCTTTGGTCTAGAACACGTGCGAAAGAGAAAAATGAAAGAATCGAATAGGATATATTTGCTTCTTTTACACGCAGTAAATAACCTTATTTGCAGTGGTTAAGTCTACCCTAAAAGAATGTTGCCTCAAGCCTAAACAAAGTTAAATGTCATTTGTGTGACAGTTGCATTCTCACGCAAAGAAGACCTTATGCTTGATGGTGAACTCCAAACAGGGTAAATAATGTTTCTGAGAAACTCCCGCAAAATTCTGCTAATTCACAAATCACTGGGTGTTAACCAGCACTTAATTAATAAACTGCATTTTACACGCGTTGCTCTAGTAACTATCGAAAGATGCTTGTATGTTGACTTTTTAAATGGAGGAAAATTTTACGAAATCATTGGGCTTTCAACGTCATTGTATCCTCCATAACCCCTGCTTCAGGACAGTCCATTCCCGATCATCATAAAAATTTACTAAAAAAGCAAGCAATTTCCACTTTTTGTTAATCTTAGCATACCAAGTATTCTGTTTATTTCAGTGTCTTCTAAATAGAGGACAACTGGGCGAATTCAAACTTTTCCTGCTGTTTTTGAAAACCGTTTCTCATTTTCGCGTTTTAGCATAGAATGATGGCAGCGAATTACAACCTCCATGTTAGCGACATCTCGTTTTAGAATGAAGTTAAATAATTCCAATTACCTGTCATTTTCTAAAACTTTAGTCAGACTGACATGGTTGTACGGCAGTAAGACACCAGCGTTGATGATGTTTTCTTTTATTTTTAACCTTACACACAACGTGTAACCTAAAACATTTCAATCTCGTGTGAATAGATATACACCAGCCCAATTTTCTCTGCTATCTTGGTGGCAGACCATCCTAAAAACATTACGACTGTTGACCAAATCTACTTCAGAATTATACAGGCCAGCACCCTGCGCAGCCGCGTTCAGAGACGTGCATCAAGCGATCGACACTTAAGCGAATGCCAGAGATCGCGTTGTTATAGGTTGTTATGACATCTTTAGCAGTGAACAACAGAAATTCCCGGGTTTCGTATAGGCGATATTGTGGGCTTTTGGCGGGTCTTATACTGGGCATTCGTGTAAAAACTTTTGGATCAACTGAACATACTGGTTAAAGGATGCCAAAAATTTTACAGGTCGAAGGTCTATTCTTTCAAAATGCAAACCAATGCAAAACCTTCCTAGCTAGTAAGACCATACGAAAAGATTGATCTACAATCATCTAGAGAATGGAGTTAGCAGTATGTACTGCCCAAATCGTGCCTTTGAAACAATATGTGGATTAGTTTCAAGAGTTGTAATTTGCACTTCAGACCATGACGCGAGCTGGTATTTGGAAAGCGCCTAACGAAGAAGCTTGCGGTTACATAGACCGACGTGAGGGCCTTTGAGACATGTCACCAGGTTGCCCACCAACTCACTGAGTGTAAAATGCAGAAAACTAAGATATTTTTGTTTTATCATTTAATGAAACTTGATTTTCGTTCTTTCTCTAATGACTGTAACATTAATTATCGTATAGGTATTTGAATATTGATTGTCGTTTCGTCCAGTAGACCAAGTCTGAAACCGAAGCAGCTTTCCGCCTTCTTGTTTTTTGACCATAAATAGACTTATTTGAATTGCCGACTCTGCTAGCACCCACTGCAAGTTATCCAGTGCCATTTTAACCACGCACCAACTAGCAGTTGCGGTAGATTTGTACAGTGCTTCATTGATTATATCGTGTTATTGCATTGAAACCAAATGGTACCGCTGGTTGGTGCCGGTATCTTTCTGATAAACAAGGAAATGATGTTGTGTCTTGTTTTTATGCCTTCATTTTGAAGCCAAGCGCCTTCACATATTTGCCTGCCAACACCCTACTCACCGGTTTAATTTGTAGTGGCAGCCAAAGTACAGCACTAAAGTCAGCCTTGCGTAATCATCTGCGCCTCTTCAGCCACGCAGAGGCGCTGGAAGCTTCAATCAGTTTGGACTAGCAAGTCTGACCTTTATGCTAGCCAGCCATTTTTCAGATGCAATCACATAAAATAGCTCCATTTAATAGACGTTGCATTAGGAACAGATGTGCTTTAAAAACCAGCTAGTTGCCTTTGAAACACAAACATAAGCAGCGCATATTTTGGATTGTGCAATACAGAAATATCTTATCGCACGCAATACTGGACATTTTCTCTGTCTTGTGTAACTAGTTGAAATAACGAACAAAATTGTCATTATTTTCTAAATAAACTGCACAAATGCAAAATGAACACCACTTGAATGATGCCCGCACGTTTTAATCAGTTACACAATGCTTCCCGTTGACACCACTGCAAATTGCTGTTCAAGTAACTTTAGACGCTACCATAAATGCCTCAGTTTTAAACTCACTGACTTCAACATCCATACATTCTACAATAGTTTCATTTATTGATCAGTGGTGTGCTCTTAGACAAAATAAAGATACCAAGCCGTCAGGTTGATTTGTTAATCTGGTTTCCTTATGTCACCCTCCCCCCGCTTTCGGTAACCTGATGCCTGGGTTTGAAAAGCGACGCCTGAAATCATGAGTGAAATAATGACTGTGGCTCTAAATATGGTAGCATCATTGGCCACAGCGTTTCTGTGGCAATAAACGTAGCTGATATATTTACACAAATCAGGCATTTTCACAGTGTTACATATTAAACTCAAAGAAACACTCAAGGACACATAAGATTGGGGTGTTCATACCCTGGGACCATCAACGAAGAAATCAACCATGCAAACAGTAATAACAGGGAATGGTACAAGCAGGATGGGCCAAGTGACTAGGAATAACGTAAAGTCACCAAAATATACGTAGGATTTTACACCAACTGTTCAAAGTCTCTTCGGATAGCACCTGTTACCAGTGTTGTGAAAATTGTTTTTAAGCCTCGTGGAGATATTTGTAACGAAACAACACATGACGGTCTTAATCGATCTTTTGAATTGCTCCAATTCATATTACAATGTTTTGGTTAAAATCGGTGTTGAATACTGTTTGGGGTGACACATGAACGCTCATCCAAACTAATGTATCGTTATTAGGCATCGGACACTTCCGATTTCCAGTTTTGGGCTAACTCTTGTACTGGGACTCCTAAAATATTAATTGTTTTTCATAAGCACGCCTCTCTTTCTACCCCATATAAGACGAAAGTATCATATTTTATGGTCCTTGGGATTACACGAAAGTTTGGTACACATCAGTCTCGCATCCGTGCCGACTTTGCTTCTTACTTTGAGCCGATTTGGCTTAATCATTTGTCACTTCACTACGTCATCACAAAAAAGTCTTTAAAATAAACGAAGCTGTCAAAATTGCATAGATTATCCGTTCACGGTTTGCTTATACCAAGTCGTCAAATATTGTAGAGGGGGCATTTGTTTGGTAGGTCTTCTTCGTCATTATTACCGAATTGGGAGTTTTTTTACTTTTTAAGTCCTGTAGACGTTTAACTCTTTGGCAATATACAACGATGCTGAACAGCATCGAAATTGTATTTGACGTGAAACCTAGGCTTGTTGAAAGCAGTATTAGTGGGTAAAGCTCAAGTAATTCATATACGTCTGTATTCTTTGCGGTCTATACTGCACGTAGGCAAAGCAGCTCAAAATAATACAAATGTTTATTCTACGAGATTACGTTTCAAGTGTGTTCACTACAAACCTGTTGAATTATAACGATGCCAACTTGGTTAATCTCTGGTAGTGAGATTTTTCCCCTTGAATAGACACAAGGTGATGAGTTCATAATATCTGCAAAAATCAGCACACGGAAGCTCAGTCAGTTAATATTCCGACTCTCTGTAACAGCCAACTTGTGGACAATAAAAACCTAAAGATTGATCTTTTCCACTTCTTAAGGGATCAACTCTAGATATTGAGATGTGTTTTAAAGCACCTCCATTAGATAAAAAATAAAACGCTGCTTCCCTAGAACAACATCCTTTAAAATATTGTGCTCTTCCGATTGAAGAAAAAGTATCCACTCTCGTTTTGTGAGTTAGGATAGATGGGATTTCTTTCCAAAAAAGCTGTTTTCAAGAAAAATAAGCTTGCTCACCAAGGCTGAGCAGCCTTCTTATGTACAGACACATCCGCACTCAAAAATGAGGCGCTTGCTCTTCAAACGGAGTAAGAACAACAAAAATACCTTCAATTAGAGTTGGTTTCTATGACATTCCGTTATATTTATTAACATCACAGCATACCGTAATTAACGTTAGTAAATTGTATAGCGCAACCAATGCCTACACAAGTGTTTCGCCCACAAAACTGACGTCGCATGAGTCCTAAAGCTGCAAAAATACACCAAAGAATGAACGTGTTTTATTTTAACAGATGCCTTACTTTGAGCAAAACTTCTACGGTCAAAAGCCTTGGCTAAATTGGCTTTCAAACGCTGATCCAGTTTGAAGTGAACAGGATTGCTCAAAAATAGTGACGTTCTTCAACGTCACGGCGCATAGTTTGTATGATCCTACCAACGAATATAAGACTGAAACGTTTATGCCAAGGCCTAAATAAATTTAATTATGGACAGATATTTTGTCCCGGGAGTCTGTTCGTACGAGGTAGCATGAGTATACATTACAGCCACTGAGTGTAGGTGAAAATCAGAAATGAAAAGAAGCGGCTTATGTCAAATTAGTTTTGTATTTTTTCATCCTTTTCATTCATCGTTTCGGTTTGTGCACAGGAATCAAATAGAAATGCTTCCATATTTATCAACAAAGAGGCTGATGGCAATGTTTTATGACTCTTTTGTCACCTGTTTTCCAACGGGCCGATTTTTAGATTTACTTCCACCGTATTAGACCAAAAGACCCATCTGCATCTTCCTTCACACTAGTTAATTTTCAATTGGCTTTGTCAGAACGCACTTTCACCTGCTTACTTTTGCCGGAATAGGTTTTTGAGTTTGTACTGCAGGAAGATAGTATTTCAAAACTAATCGGATTTCAGCTGGGTCCTTCAATGACTTGCACCAGAAACGCACCAAATTGTCCATGTTGATGAGGCAACACAAATATTTAGCCTCATATTAAGCAACCTGTGTTACGCTTTCCAGCGCGCTTCATATCTACAAATTACTTGCATCCGTCAGTACACACATGCTGCGTGCACTGCACGATTATAAGTTGAAGCACTTCTAAACCTACACCCGAATGTCTGCTAAACAAGAACGGCAATAGAAGAAACACTTGCAGAATACGGGACATTAGCTCAAAATAAAAGAACCTTAGTAATATTGTACAGTCGTAACTGATAGTACAGTGCAGCAACATAGTACGGAGTAGTGCACAACACTGTTCGCGGAAGTGTCAAGCGCTTTGCTTCTAGAAGCTATTTGTAGCTACCCTGACATTGTGAAAAAAATCTGTTAGCTCCTTGCCATGCCAAATATTTCGTGTCTACAAGCATATTCATTTGTCACAATTTCGGGTTTCTCATCTTCTTTTACCGTAAGTTTTTTTCCTCACGCTCAAAAAATGGATACCGTACATATTACCTTGTAACGCTCACTAATCTCCTTCAAACGTTGGCGTGTAACTTTTCTTCACCTGCTACATTGCACTATTAAAGTTTTTCCTTCAGTCTCCATACATGCGGAAATTAAATTTTCATTAACGCGAATACACGACAATCCTTAACATTTTTTTTGTTCTCATTACTTTCCAAAGGAAAACTGCTCGTAGTTCAGTTCCAGACGCCTTAGCTAGGTATGTATGTGTAGCCGCAGCGTAACATGCCGATCAGCACAATTGTCACGACAACCCAGAAAACCGTCTATTTATTAATTACGACCGCCTTTGGTTGGGTTAACAAAATATCCAGGGCATTTAGCGCGGTATTGTAACTTTTTAAGTATTTTGAACTTTCAAGCAACAGACAGATAATAACTAAAAAGAGCCTGCGCAGGGAAAATTTGTCACCTCGTGATTTTGTGCAAGAGGTAGAATTTGCCCAAAAGCCTGTTGTGTTCAGCGTCACATAAGGCGATACCGGGGGTTTGATAACGTCTCAATAAATATTAGAGTGATATCGTTTCCATCCAAACTCTCCTCAATATTTTACAAGAAGTCTTTTGATAAAACGGCTGCGTGGTTAGTGTAGAGAGTCGCATGTTGTTTGGGGCTTTAGATGCATGCAACCAACTATCCTTTGAACAAACGTCAAAATGACTCCACAAATGTATATTTTAAGAAAAATAGACCTGCAAGGTTAAGGCCTCTATGCGTTAGTATCCCCAAGAAGCGAGTTAAGGAAAAAATACCTATTCGTCTAAGTTTGTCTCTTTTTTGGAGGAAAATATTTAAGTAAACGCCTCCGCAAAACATTACGCTCCGCACTTGACATCAATGATGGTGATTTCAACAAATAAGCTTGAGTAAATCTTGTTCTAAAAATGCCCCCACAACGAACCTTTCAGCTGACGAATGTAAGGTGAAATTTTTCAAGGACTTTCTTAAATTCAAAGAGCACATTTTGGATTTTGGCCCTTCTTTGATTATCATTGTGCTTTTACTGTCAGTTGAAAGTAAACACGGAATATACTGACAATTGCGAATAATTTCCCGAAGAGCTGTCATGAAGTGGTTCAATGAAAATGTTTTCACGGCTAAACTGGGATTAATTTTTGGCATTCTTCTCACAACGCCTTATTTTTAATGTGAACACGTACTTTATCTGTAAACTAATTCCAATCAAGATTCCATCAAGCAGCCACAACCAAATGATGTGCCAAATAATGAACGTATAATTATACAGGATGACGTGCGCTTTGTTTTGAAATACACAGGAAAGCAAACCCTTGGGTAGCCGCTTCATATGGTCGAATCAGCTAACCCCGGAAAACACTGCTGTTTGAACAACCTGGACATCATGCGGGCGATTGTTTTCAATTACGTTAAGTTGTACAATATGGGGAGACTGATGTTATTAGTGATCTGCACCAAAACTGCCTGCAACTGTGCATGTCTTGTCTAGCGGAGGCAAACTGAATAAATCAGGTAGCTCAGTTACCAAAACTTACCAGTTTTCCTGCTGGGACAAGTTGTATTGACGGAAAGTTTCAATCGATTAATGGAGTTTGGACGTACTCTGCGAAATATATCGTACACAATACCGGAGACGCTAAAACGTTGCTCCAGCAGAAAGAGAATATTTTTTACAGTGAGCTTGTTTTAGTGTGATTGCTTTCCAAATTTTAGGTGTTCATGATAAAAGTGAGGCAAGATTAGCAGTGGCAAACACAACAAATGACCGAGCAGACTGGAGCAGAGGTAACTTTCTGATGGGTACCAAGATTGCAGTATCTCCAGCTATTAAGCTTTATTCACTAATGTACGGCTGCAAATCCATCCCCTGCAACAAATGCCATGTAAATGAGTAATATTTGGCATACATCAGTGAGTGTATTCTAAATAATTCGGATGCCCTTTATATCCATCCAAATAAGGTATGTGCACCAAAAACCAAGCATTTCATGTTTTTTTCATGAGAATTGTGGCTAAATCCACAACCTAGACAACACATATTAGATTTGTGCTCGTTCCAGTTACAAAAGCATTCATTATGCAATTTCGTTGAGTGAGGGATTTGTATATTGATGCACGTTCACTTTTTTTGAGTTTTTTGTGTTATTTGAGATAGAAGAAATTGTTTCTCGGTTGAACAATGTAAATAACATGCTGCCACACTTTCCATGCAGTCAGAGGCGTAGCATCATAACACTTAAAAATCCTTAGTATTTTATTCTGCAATGATTGGCTAGAGGTAAACCAGCACTTGAAATAACCGAGTATCCTTAATCACAAGGCGAACTTGTCCCAAAGGAGTGCACCCAAAACTAAACCTACTCCTTACGGTACGTTGAGCAAATTTAAGAACTTTTCTTCGTAATTCGTAGGAAGAATTTCATTCACCTATTGTATAACAACGCAAAGTTTCCGTAAAAAATGTTTGCAAAACGTCACTCCGTAATGGTCATGGTACTGGTCTCTACCTAACAAAAGCGTTTTACTAGACCTTAAAACAAAACCTGAGTTCTGCACCTGCGTCCTCAAACCACTGATCAGATATGAAGCTGAGTAAAATCCGTACGAAAACTTGATGGAAACAGTTCATCAGTTTGGCATATAGCATTCTTTACCACCAATGGTAACAAAATGTTTGCAGTAATGTTACCTCCTTCGTCAATTAGCTCAACGGTTTCTAAAACAGTTTGCTTACCCAATTTGAAACAGTGGTAGACTATTTCCGTTGCACGTTCAAATCGACCGTTTTGACATTTGTTAAAGGCTTTAATGCTGATAGGATAAATCGTTTGTTGCTTATTTGTCCATATTGCGTTTCCATGAGTGTTGCTTAGATGCAGCGACGCTGGCTTACTTCATCAGTGTACTTTAATTGTTGCATGCAGACAGTGATGTAAAATTTTGCTTCCGCCTTGTCATTCAGCAGCACTGACTAAGCCCCTGGCAAAACCGTCAAATGCAGAAGGCGCAAGTAGGCCTTTTAGTTGAGCTATGTAATATTATACGTAAACTTTCTGAGATTTTACAACACTTGCTGGTGAGATAAACTAAAAATTAACCACGGCGTCTTTATGGACAAGTATATTTTAGTTTCTAGTTGGCACGCTAAGTTCTGACAATGGAAACAATATGAGTTTGATGCCTTAAAGGGTGGTTAACAATTTTTTATTCTAGCCAATGCCAATCCCCATAAAACGGTTCCTTGTTTACAAACCAAATGCTCGATAGCATAAGTCAAGTGTGGTATTTCAAATGTTTGTCAAAGCACGAATAACTTTCATTAAGGTGAGCTAGTTTGTAAATTTTTGTTATGCTACATCTCAATAATTTGTGGAGGGGACATCAAATTTTCATCACAAATGCAATGCAAAAGAAAGTGGTTTTTCAAAGTAAACCATAAGATGTTTATTTAAGCCCAGGTTTCTGCCAAAACCTGTTATACAGAAAGCGGAATGTTCTGGAGATCAAGAGTTGGCTACTAAAAACTTTGCTGATCATTTTTGCACATTGTAGTTGCATTAATGTTTCACAAAATGATTTGTTCCGCAAATAAAGACTTCAGGTTATTTTGTATGTTTTTGCTACAACCGACGTTTTGCACATTGAGGTTTTCGGGAACCGTAGTGCCAATGGAATTTTTATTTTTATGCTAATTTGAGAATGCTCGTTTTTCCAACACTGGCGCAGGTTTGATGCATTTGCTTAAACCGACATCTCCATTCTAACCAGCCGTGTCTGGTTTTCTTATAACTTTATCTTTGCTCTTAACAGACACCAGCTTTGAATGCGGGAGACGCTATGAAATTTTGCTTCCAGTTGATATTTTGTTCCTCATTATGGTGAATGTGAGACGCATCTACCTTTGCTTTTTCTGGTAGATATTCTCATTGGATGCTCCACAACTACCAATGTATTTATTTCAATGTGAACGTTTGCTGGTGGATTGGCGGTCAGCAGCAAATGAGCAGAAGTTCTGGTATCTACCACCACAATGCACATCATCCTCATTGGACTTGGAGCAGTTTACTACCAACACTTTGTTTACGGCTGAAAACTAGTAGAATTGTAGGAAAAGCCACATATTTCTTTCCAGAAAAATTGACTAAAGCCGCTCAGGAGGCCATGAAATCAGTTCTTGGCAGTTTGAGAAGTACAGTATTGAACAGGGCGCTCAGATTTGTGTTTTAGTCTTGGAAATTAGTCTTATTCTTGCGGTCTTTTAAAGTAATGAATAATGACACCAACACTAGAGGATTCTCCAATGATGAACTGCCATATATGAATAGCCCCGTGGAAAACCCATAGTCAGTAGCCATCGTCAACTTATTTTGTTTCGGAAAACTGTGGCCAATTTCGTGCAGTATTACCATGCTTAAATGGACTCAGATGTGCACAACCAGGGTAGGCTTTATCTTTTTATGTTAAAAAAGCAATTAAACAAGCGGTTTGCTGACTCTTGTGGACAAATTTATTGATCCGCAGAGGCTTGTTCTATTCGACAGTATTAATCGACACACATCAGGCTGAAGCCTCCAGGGTATTTGGACGTGGCTTACAGACATGTCATTATTTTCTCCTGCACCCTACAAATCGACACCCCTCAATCAGCCAGGTGCGCTTAGAATGACAAAAAATTCATCTTCACCAGGCCAGTTCTTGTTCACCAGTCACTTGTAGGTGTATTATAGATAAAAATCTCTACAAGTAGTAGAACTGTAGCATTAACTTTCTACAGTTCCTTAGGTTCCGCGTCACCAAACAATCTTACAGCTGACAGAAATGCTAATGTAATTAGTCACAGAAAATCATTTTTAAAGCAATGACTGGCGAATAAGGAAAATACACGGTCGTAGAAGGATAAAACTTCTGTTGAAATAAACGTAGGTTGGAGTTCTCTACTCTTAGTTCGTGGTTATTATGTCATATTAGCTTCAGTCAGCATTGGCTTTCCTAAATCGCGCTTGTGAGAAACTACTTAAATGATGGGTATTTTAAAAACCGCATTAGACCCTTGGAAGGCTCAACAACGGTGACTAATTCTATACCTCTGGAGTTTCTGTTTTCAGTTTATTTTCTCCTAAACATAAAGTTAACTCGAGTAAACGCCAGTGAAACATTTTTGTAAGAAATATTAATTTTAAGCATAAAATCTTCTGATTTGTAGGACAGAAACGTCATAATATACATCTTAAGTCGCCCGTATGTCGTTTCGGTGTGCTTGAATTTGGACCGTTCAAATGAAACATTCTTCCTATCCAACATTCTGCGGTTTAAAGAAGATATGTGAGGATGTGGCAATATTGTTTGTCTTTTTCTGCATTAATATGGTCCAAAAATTTAGAATGCCCTACAACCGAAATAAAACTAGACATCCGTCGCTGACAATGCAACCATTATTTGCTTAAGATTAGAACCAATTTTATAAGAGGCATCACAAATTAGACGGTTGATGTACTACTTGTCTAAGTGATCTTTTATTGGATACCAAAATGCTCATAAATCAATAGTGGATCCTGTGGCTACACTGGAAATATACTTAAAACCTACTCGACTTAGTCACTCAAAGGGAACCCATCGTGAAGCAGAAAATTCACCATATTCTTTCAAGGTCGTCCAGTAAAAGAAAAACCCAGGACATATTGTTGTATTGATACCAAAGCCAAATGAATCGCGTTTAGCTTTATTTGAAAACAGCAACACTTCGTGTTGAAACGCACAAAAAACAGTGGAGATGGCAGAGCAAGACTTGCACCGAGCTTGAGATGCATTAACCAAAAACTTCGTAAACCAAATCACATCAGCTATGAAACCTTACGGTCATCCGTGTGACTATCATCTAAACCTCACTCTTGCATAAAGCATTGGGGAAAAATACGGTTGGTAAGTTGAGAGCTGATTAGTACAACCATACTCTTCATATTGTTTGATTAGTACAACCATGCTCTTCATAATGTTTGTTGCTAAACCGACATCTTAATTTACTGTTAGCAGTAAAAGAAATGAATAAAACCCTCACAGATCTCGCGGAGATAACAAACGATTTATTAGGTTTTGGTGCCACATTTACTGCAATGTTGCAATAAAATGTAAACAGTAAACTTAATCGTAATTTTGTACACAGAATTGGAATGTCAGAAAATCAGTAATATTCCGAAAGACTCTATCTGCTGCGCGAAAGCAGTAACTGGGTGCAATAACATCTGAAGTTATGCCAGAAACAACCACCAAAAATGAATTATGACTGCTTAAGGCCACAATAAAATTTGCTGGAAATTTAGATGACATGATTAGCTCGGGGTATTTTGTCCACATTAAGTTGAAAAACAAGGTAAACAAATAATTTGCCGTGCCTCGTTCCGATGCATTATTGTGACCATAAGTGCATGGCCCTGAAAAATTTCATAATAAGAGGATAAAATAAATCCCTCAGGTAATTCTCACCAGGGGATGATGCCGCCTGGTGGTCTTTCAGGGTAAGAAAACATTATAGCGGACCGACATTTAATAATCTGTCTGCCTTCGGTTAAATAAAGGCATGAATTTAAATAAAACATTTTACTTTTTGGGTAAGCGGTAAATGAAAAGTAATATCTGACATATTTTCAACAAGTTTAGTGCATACTGGCCGTCAAGGTATTCTTTGTTTTGCATATATAGGTTCGCTCAATTACAAAATCTCACCAACTTCCTCTTCTGAATCATTTGAATCATCCCAATTTGCATAAAGCGTTAAGGAGGATTACAGCTAGTAAGTTGTTACCGGATTAGTAGAAAAATACAATGCATAATGTTTGTTGCTAACCTGAGATGTTAATATAACTCTTGGTAGTAAACAAAACGCATGCAAGTGATTGCATGAATACAAAACACAACTTTTATTTTTGGGGTAAGCTTTAAATGGAACGCAAAATTTGACGTGCTCTTAGCATAGTTTAGCGCATTCCGGCTCTTAGTTCATGCAGGCAACCTGAACCAGCTTAAATGGAATTTAAGTATTTTGGGTGAATATACATTAAAATACTTGCACTCATAAAGTAGCGCAATTATAAAATCTTACCGTCTTCCTCCTGGTCATCCACTGAATTGTTCCAGGAATTAAGGGGACGTATGATTTATAATTTGGTACCTACCATATTACTTCACAAACTATCACACAACATAACATCTTCGCAAAACGCGTGTAGTGCAGACATTATTTACGGCCTACTACTGCGATTTTAGCAAACCAATCTGTTATGCTGTCTTTGTTGTATAATGGAAGCCCCATTTTCCAGAAGCTACAGGTCCTGAAATTCTCAAACTTTTGTGGTTCATAAACAAAAGCCCACGAAAGAATTGTTGCTTGTTTATTTTCTCCGTTCTCTCTTTCGTCTGCTAGAGTAATTTTAGCCAACACCTCTACTTATATCATGCAGAACATGCAGCACACGTGGTTGTATCTAAACAAATTAGATCGCCACCATAATTTTCCGGGTCACATTACATGTTGTGTGATAGAAAGGCATGCATAGAAATATGCTTTCCGCAACCATCCACCCAAGGACGAGGGCAGACCGTTGCCACTTGTAATGCTTATTTATTCGTTCTGATTAGTAGGGTACGCGAAGCTTTCAGTAGCGCAGGATGCCAATTTTGGCGACCTCCATCTAACAGACACAACTGGTCTTTCACTAACACCAGTTAGCTGTATGCGTGCGCCTTGCAGTTTTTGATAGTGTGATACCCAGATCCGAGTTAGTAAACAAGCTAAATTGGACCGTCAATTTCAACTTCACCTAATTCAGCAAATGTACATCATCAATTATTTGTGCTGATCTTTCAAGAATTACTCCCCTCCGTTGGTGCCTTGGTCTTCCTACATCTAGTTTTCTCTAGGAAATGAATACGTTTTGAATGCACATGCAGTTGAAAATTGATTGTCAGTGATATTTTCTATCCTGCTCACTGGTTTAATAAAGTATTTAGGGTCAAATATCAAGCCCATCACGGCAGCAAAGCCAAGGTATATAAGGGCGATATGACTTGACCAAATCATTTTTCACTTCCTCCATACACTGCCAATCACACTCGGAGATGAAAAACCAGAACTCTAAAGGCAAAAACCGTATTTATTGAGTGCAATTTAACTCAAACTGGCTCCGTTTATTAAGCCAATTTGTTAGGACTGATGCCAATTCATTTATAATGCAAATGTTTTGAGAGGAATAATCTGCTTTTTAACATCGTATTACATGCATGCCTTAACATGTAATTCCATCCGGCTAAACATTCTACATACGCGGATGAAAACTCAGTAATTTTTATTGTGACAAATACTAACCGGAAGAAGATTGTGCACTTCGGTTTGTCACTACATTTCGGAGGATAATGAGACAATTCCTTCATTTTCAAGACCACAAGTAAACGGTGTCCTGGGTTAGAATAATGGTTTTACTATCTTTATGGTAACTAAACCGTATTCAGTGTAGTTTGCACTGTAAGCATTGTGATGTGTCCGACAAATGTTGGATTATCCGCTTAAAACTCTGACACTTTCCAGAAATTATTTCTGTGCGCGACTGCCTATTAGTGTGATTCCGGGTATAGCGAATTTTCTGAAAATGCAGAAATGATAGCGGCGTTAGAAATACCGATTTTTTATCAAACGCTTGGAACCCAGTAAACGCAACACTCCCCAAAGGGGAATCTCATTTTGTTATGGAGTTTGGTAAAACACTCATCCTGCGACAGGACATTTTCTCTTTATTGAGACCACCTATCTGCCTTTAGGTTTTATAATCTAATGTCTGTAGTTTTCGTGAATTCAACTCCAATCAAATAAACTGGCTTCATTTTTCAACTTTTTCCTGTAATTTGCGCATGTGTTTGTTATTTTTTTTATTTCAAAATTTCTTCATCCAGAAAAGTTCGATTTTTTGGTTCCAAATACAGGCGATTGCTCGAAATGCAATCAACACTGCAAAAACGCAATAAACTTATTTTTACGCGCTTCAGCTTACTGCCGCAAAGACCAGTTTGAAAAGTCACACTTACTTCTTCGGGCTGCCGGTTTTAGCAGCAGCGTTCCCGAGTTTTTTATCGATAACAATGATAATTCACATTAGCGTTTTATCGTAATAATTTGTAAGCGCTAAATTTGGGTCCTGGTTAGTTCACTATAAATAACTTCAAGCAAAGTTTAGAATAAAATGTTAAGGTAAACCATTTGGGGTGTACGGAACAGACAAATTGGAATAAAAACAACCTTAAAATCTTCACACGTATTCACTACTCAGCTCTGGTTATGGGTTTGAATGTGCAACATCTACTTACTTAATGTCAGACCTTCATGAGCACAAAGAAGTATAAAATATGAGAGAAGAAGACTCGTCATTTTAATTCCCTCCGGAGTAACCAAATTTTGCGTGGCTTATTTATACAAAATAAGCCTAGTTTCTATTTTTAATAATTCATAATTTCGCATTTAAGTTGCGATAGATCAACTGCTGATGAGCTTTTTTAAACATAGCTTTTGACAAGCTTCTCTATCTTGTAGGACCTACTTTTATTCCATCATAATATTCAAAGCCCTTTTGTAGCATCGCGTCGGCAGGGACACTTGGCGTTGTCATCTTCAAACATATACCTAGTTTGCCTGTAAAAGCTGGCACAACAGAATTCACCTGTGAATTCGGCTAGTACCAGCACACAGCTTGCTGTTTGGTTGACAACACAAACATTATATTGTTTAGTCAAGTACAAATAAATTCTGACCATTTTTATAAGGCTTTTTTTCAAGACATTATCAACGTCTTCATAGGAATAGAATTTGACAGGGCAGTCAGTTATCATAATCACATTCGGTAATCTCTTGTGTTTGTCTTCATGTCAAATTACGGCACTGGGTAACCAAAGATCGTATGATCATTTATCTATGAAAAGTTTGATTATTTTTGAAAATTCTGGAGGCGTGTACCACTTTTGTCCGTCCCATAAGATGTGTGGGCCGACATTTAAGTATGCGGTTCGAGTGAAAACCCCTAGCTTGCAACAGTCGGCAAATTCATCACACTCCCCAATAAACCGTAAAATTCAAAGAAGCGGCAATAGGCTTTACAATTAACCAATGAAATCCAATTTGTAATAACTCTACACAACCTGTTTCTAAAGGTATTTTAGATCTGATCCAAAGCATCTAATTTTAATTTGGACTAGCATGTAACCTATTCGGTTTCCCAAGGTTCAAAAACGATCGGCTTCATGTTCGAAATAGTGAGCCCCTCTTTTACCAGCAGCACGTCTACATGACGATTTATATTTCTTCCTGTGACTTATTCATGTGTGCAACAGCGTAACGCTCAAACGTTTGTTGGTGGCTCCCATAGCGCATAACGTGTCGAATTTCTTGACCTGAGCTACAACTAATTACAGCAAAGTCTCCAAACTTAGATGCTATGGCCAAATTCAGTCGCTAGGGGCACTTCAAACCGCTGATTGGTGTCACAGTAACATTCTTTCTATTTTTTTTGGCAATATACAGCAGTCTGCCGAGCCAAGCACGCCGGACTGTGAATTAAAGCGATTATGAAGCACAATTTTAATGAATCGTTTTTAAACACCTGCCATTCGTGCATTATACAATTTACCTGGTAAAGACATTTATAGCACAAACAACTCACAACTATTGCTTCCAGAGTTATCTTGCTACCGCTAGTGAGACGAACCTGTAAGTAAGTGTCAGCTGCAATGGACGTCGGTGTATACGTGATGACACAAACTACTAGCATAGTTACATTGTTCAAAAGGTAAACCCTATGCATCATAAACGTAATGGCTGTTCTACCGAGCTACTGTTCGGTAATTCTACTGGATGTTAGGTTAAGTGTAATGCGTAATGATTTGCTAAACTATTATTTCTCTTTAACCGAAGGCACTCAACGCAGAATATAGCCAGTTGTGTTGCCTTTACAGGCCGCCAAAAAGCCAAACTCCGTTCTGACCCACCAACCGTTTACAAAGACAACATTCCAGTAAGATGGTAGAAGTCTAAGTCTGTAGGACACATTTCAAAGTCGTATGGTTCTCTCACTCTGACAGTTCACCGGGGTAGAGTGGCGCAGACACTGCCGTAAAACTTATAGTAGTGCGATTACGTAGTGTCTAAACAAACAACGCGCTCAAAACAAACGTTTGAATTGTCCTAAAATCATGCTTCTTCCCCTTTTTCAGATTCATCTCAGCTGAGCACAACCGGATGTATCTTCTGGTGATCGCAAACAGGAGGTCCACTGTATCCAGTCGCCACCGGACCCCGTGAGCACAAGCAGACACCAAATGTTACCTGGCTACACGTCCATAACCGACCAGTTCTGCCCTGTCAACACATGAGCGTACAGATAACTTTTGGCGCCCCCTACTTAGAGGCGAAACGGAACTCTTCAGAGAATCTTTTCCACTCCATGTGAAAACTATGCTCTATTTCTTGTCATATGCGACCCCTAGTATTCTGTAACAATTCGCTCATTTGAATCAATGTACATATGTGGAATCCACACTTACGTACTAAACTGATAATCCAATGTTTGACCTCAAAGTAGTTGCGCCAATTTTGGTTCGAAAAATCGTCTAATGGAGTGTGCATCCTGTGACACCTCTCGGGTTGATTATTTGTGGGAGAACACAGTGTTATATGCTGGTTTTAACTAAACCTTTGATCAACCTAGTGACATCCGTCTAAAGCGAAATAATAAGGCTCGTAATAAGCTGGAGGAACAAGTTGTAATCAATAAATTAGTTAGACAATTGCTTGTTGCTTTCTACAAAGCGGAAGACCTGAAGATCAACACAAGGTCACAGTTGCAGGCATTGTACCCTTCTATACCCATGATCTATGGGTACTTCAAAATAAATATCTTCACATGCAACGTGCAACGCGCAACCGGTGTAGAGGCGTCAGTAACTCGTGGAATTTTTCTGCTTTTGAGGTGGCCAAAATTAGATCAACACAACATCAAAGCACAATCACTCGAAAGAAAGATAGCGGCTATCCTACGTGATTTCGCTCTTATTCCCCAAAGGATGTTCAAAACACTCTACCGTTAATCTCCAAGGTGACACATTTCCATCTGGCTTATTTGCTCCCTCTGTTTCTTTAAATACTTGGATACCAATATATTTCGCAGAGTACTTTGGCGCTACAATAGAAATGGCCAGTGTCCGTCGGTATTTCGCTCTAACTCCGTTACTGCATTTCTGTGCAATCTGATCGGTGGTCGCTAACAAGCCTGTGCAGGTTTTTTTTTAAAATTAATTCTACAATTCTGTGGCTGACTTGCATACACTGATTTACATAGAAAGCAAATTACGCTGGATGTAAATGCAGACTACTTTAACGCAATTTTTGCGCCGGTGCAAACTGGCAATCGGATGACTGAATATCATGTGGTAAATCTGCCCTGATGTTCCGTGGTGTTGTCCAACGATACAGCCTTCAATACGACACGGGATGTCATTAGGAGGACTTTCATGAAGTTCGGAAGAAGAACGACATCTGTACAGCGCTTTCCGGATTTTCGGGACTGAATGACATTCATTGCAGGATAGAATACATATCAAAATTTTCTCATGACACTGACTTACCGTAAACAACTTAGAAATAAAGTGTCACAAGTTGCGCAAGCCTTCCATATGAGTAACGGTCACCCAAGAATCTTCTCAGCTTGTGACCTTCTGGTGTGAACTGTGTGAATGAGGAATGAGGGATGCTCTATCCTCTCTCAGTGTAAGTTATTCGGACTGCTAAACACCTGCTCTTAACCGAATGATACGGTTAGGTTAATCACTTGTGATAATAAAAATAAAAATTATGTGATCAGCACAGGCGTGGGTGATCAAAGGATATGCCAAAATAACCGTTTCACAGCACACCGGATGATAGAGTAACCTTACAACAAACCATGTTTCCAGACTTCATGGGAAGACTAGACCACTTAGAATCATAAGAATGGTGTTGGCTGCATTCTCACAGAGTCGGCATTTGTAAAGTGTTGCCGCTCCAAATTTACCACTAGTTATTTTATCTTAATCTACTAAAAAACTAACCAGAAAATCCTTTGTTCCACCAAATACGACGTTCGCTACTGACACTCTTTGCCTGAGAACTAAAGACTTCAAACTGTCCTTTTAATGCATTGGATTCAACGTTGTACTGAAATGAGTAAGACAGCCGGAGGTTTCTGCGTCTTACATTTTACATCTAGGGAACAATACAGTTGGTATTTGAACCTTCCTCCTCAAAAATTCGCACAGTATCAAAATTAATCTTCTTGGTCAATAGGTCCTTCAAAAACCTGCGGCAAAATTTAAACGACTCAAGTAATCTGATGCGAAAAGTTGCAGAAACTATTGTCTTTCTTAACGAATGGTTTTGTAAAGATGTGCAACCATTCTAAGCGGCAGGATGGCACTGCCGCTTATTTTTTGTCTCCTAAGAAAACATCTGTTCCAGTTCGATAGGTGGAACTTCGACACGCTGTCCAGTTTGTGCTCCGTTTTCCACAAATAAGGGTCAGAATGGCTGAATCTGCAGGCAAATAACTAAACATGTTTGAAGCTCACTCCTAAGTGAAATTATCTTCCACGAGCTCGCAAAGGTTCAACGAAATCTGTAGTGCTTTATTTTATATGCCAATTTAGTACCCTCAAAGAGAACTTAACTCATTAGGTTTTGGCGAAAAACGTCCTTCCACAACACGTGATGATGCACTTTCAAAAATTGCTCGTAAAAAATAGCTCGATGAGCCAAAAATCAATATTTTAACCAATTCTAGCTTGAATCTCCTTACGCCACATTACCCTGCATCAGCGGGTAGAAACGGTGAGAAATCATAAAACTTGTGCTGATTACAGCACTCTTCTCCGGCTTCTGTGGAGCCTGCAACCGAGCAACCACTGTTTATCCATGCTTCAATGCATACGTAAAATTCGTGCGTCTTTTGCCCCAATCTGAGGCAGCAAACACACCATCCCCACGCATCTGCACAATTAGAGTAGATCGGCACAACATATTACAATAAACCGCCGTTCTCATATAATCCTGACTTTGTTTCTCTGGCAGTCATTCACCTAAATATCCCTAGTAGATAGGTCCCATTTAAATTCATTCCTTGATATTTTCAGCTCTTATGTTTTGGGTCATTTACTCCTGTCTTCCGGTGTTCGGATCCCGATCTATTATATTCTTGAACGCAAGATTGTGACTGAACTCATCCAATAGTTGTTCGTTGGGGCAGAAAGGTGCGGTGTGAAAAAATTTGGTACAAAGCACTATGTCACACCTAGTTATTTAGTTAACTTTTAAATCTTGTGTCAGGTTTATTCAGGCCTAAAAACTGTCAGGATATACTACACTCTGGATACGGTTAGGTTTACTAAACGACCAGGTAAATCAGACGTGAAGATTCTTCATTCAAATAAAATCCAAGCCAATATGCGTCTGCTAACATACTATGGTTTAAAACCTAAAGCGACATGTATGGTACACTCTATCTCAAGTTCATGTACTTTCTTACGTCTTTGCATCACAGATCTTCCATACGTTGGTTACCAATCTAACACTGGCATCTGTGAGCATCCTGTTGAAGCGGACCCGTCTCTGACTTCATTTATATTTTAACCATCCTCCCACAGTCAGTCTTGTTCGGCCGTTTAGAGCAACGACAGACGCTGCTCAATCACAGTGGCTACTTAGACCTAAACTACTCCTTGTCTCTCACAGAGCCTTGGATCTAATTGCATCCGCACTCTTGCTAGCCTGTTTCAACACTGCTCACGGACGTGAAGCCTGCGGTAGGTGGGTTGGTATATCGCACTTTCTACTGACAGACCTACCGAATAATGATTCCGATATTCAGCCCTGCTATGCATTGGGCAGATTATTGACCCCCTGTTTCAGGTCATGCTCAGAGCTACACAGCTGAGATAATACATTTTGAATACATTTTTGTTTTTTTAATCACTTTATGCATAGGCTAGCTTTGCTCTCCTCAATCATCTGCTCGTAGTATGTAAACAAAGCAACCATACCATATGACACGAATATTCTGTGGTAAGATAGGCCGGATGGCATCTGTCGCTGCTCCGGTGCAATTTTGAGATCGGAAAAACATTGGGCGATTATGGTGTTATGACAAAATTATATAAGACCATAGAGAACTGCATCGGAAAATGGCACATATTCCCGAGCGATTTGTGCACAATCGGCACATCGACAGCAAAAATTTTACACAAAATCCTCCGCTAATATTTTACTTGAAATTATCTCTTCAAAACTACCCGCCTAGTTGTGCCTTTGGGTTTTTAGACGATGGCCACTCGTTTGGACTGTTCACACGTTGAATATCCTGTCATTTGCGAAGGGAAATACGTGATAAGTCTGTACTAATACCACTTTTATTTTGCATATTAAGCATGAATGGCTTCCATTATTACGCAGAAGAACTAGACATACAGCGGAAAAACAAAGTAGTCCTTAATATGAACGTAAAAAGATCCTATTCCAGATTTTTTCACACCGCGGCTATTCGCAGTCAGACTAGATTCTACAGATGTTGCGACATTACGGGAAATTAGCTCATTTGGTTGCATTTTAACATAATTTAAGTCTGATTCTGAAGAAGATACCGTCTACACTGAACTTACACTAAGCAACTCTAGAACTAGGGAGCTAGAGAACCATTAATACAATACTGGAATTTTCGCTGTCCTGGCACGAAGCATAATTCGTGGCTGTGCGTAAGTTCGTTCCGTTTTTTGCCCAGGCCGTGTTCGTAGAATATGATGGGGAATCAACAGTTATGTCGCACTGTATAATGATGTGCCAACAAGCTGCCTATTTACTGAAAATATCCATTCAGGGTTTCTTGGGTTCTCTCAAGAAAAATAGACCAATTGGAAAAATCGTTCACGATAGACTCAATATCAGTAAGTAGCTATCAGTTGAGTTGGGACGAAAATTCGAAGTCCACCCCCACAGCTGTTTGGGTTGCATTCTAATGTACATGCAATTTAAGCCAACAGTTGACTAAGGAATTACTCGCCCAGAAATTAGGATTTATTTCAAAAAATCCCTTGTTACATCTACATCAATATACAGAGGTACCAAAACCTAAATGGTCCCTTACCCCACACTCAACTGAAATGCAAGGACTTTGGTCGCTGGCATCTTTAGTGAGTTGGGAGGTTTTCAAATGCGACTTTTCATAAAAAATGAATATGCCCAACTCTGACTGAAAACAGAGAAGCTTGCGCCAATTGGATGAGAATGACCAAATAAATTATCTACGTGCGGCGCAGAACAAGCCTGGTCGAAGTGCAAATAGTTGACGCGTACATATTTTACCCAAGGATCACCTTCCAGCCCTGTCCTTTATAAGAGAAACTAGTCAAAACAGCAATATTTTCCGTCTAGAGCCTCAATCGTAGACATTTACACGCCTACTAATGACGCTTTATGGGGAACCTCCAAGCGCGGGCATAAGTAAACGCACTCTGACTAGTAGCTCAGCCACTGTCCACCATCTGGTCGGTTAGTGGGTTCTTCTTTCGTTAGCGACGTCCAGCAATCACAACTGTGATAGAGGACGAAGATCGACGTCATTCGGGAAATATGATCGATCTTAAATGTTACGATGCTGACACAAATTGCCTCTGCCAGATCACTAAGTATCAGCCGTCAGTTAACACCAAGCATCAAACATAGTGAGTCTGAGTAATTGAGGACATTGTCACTTGTTCAGACAGTTGATTTCAAGGTTGGGTTCTCATTAAAGTAAACACGTGGATGGCTTAAAGCAGACCTCAAGCAAGTTACAATATGGCGGGATCTCTTGATTACTCGCACTTTATACAGCAATGTAGTTCTGGACGGCCAGCCGCTGGTTTCTGAAGATATATGCAATTCATCTAAGCGGATGACCATCATCACCTTCTCGTAATTTGGCCTGGGTTTTGTTTGTTTTTACTTACCAGTTCTGATCATATACAAAGTGGCACTGCATGCGTGTTTATAAAGACGCTGCACTGCCAGCTCAGGCACTTTACAAAATACGTGCACTGAGCACACGATCAACTACATCAACCTCATCAAAAAGACTCACAATGAAACTGATATCTTGGCTTCCTCTGGGGTTGAACTCTATGCGAGATTAGTATCTTTGACCAAACATCAGCGTAACGAGTAGAAGAAACGTGCAAAAAATGTAAAATCTTGTTATGAACTTATCCGAAAAATTGTTAATCTCATTCGACTGATTTGTTCTTGTGCTATCAGTAGAATGCACTCACTACTGAATTTTCCTGCCCCGCACCAAAATTTTTCCTTTCTTCAAAACTAACGATAAGAGACAACTTTTGGACTTTGCATGATTATATCCTATTCTCAAAAAGACCAAGGCATCAGTCTCGTCAACTACCATTGAACTGATCCCAATTCACACCAGTATAATGAAAAAAATTAATGCTATCATAAGAATAAGTTTGGAATTGTAAATGCAAAATGTAATTACAGCTCATTAAGCCACCTACTATCAGTCGCATTTATGCGTCTATACATCATCCATATCTGAGACAACCTAAGCTGCCTCCGTCAGATGTAAACATTACGTCATGCAACTTGTACTTGTCAGTACGAAAGCAATCGTGAGATGATTTAAAGCAACACCCATATGGGACTGTTCATCCACAATTTTGCTAGGTCCACCTATTTTGATCCACATTTACACAGAAATACTATTTTAGTTCCACTGTTTAGTATGATACTAGTCAAGCGTGTTTAAACGAGAACTTTCGACTGACAGTCTGCTCACTGAAAGCTCCTGTAGTCTGAAGGTTACTACACATAAAAATTGGATCGTGTTTTAGTTATAAGTAACATAAACATGAAGCATTTCAATTCTTGCTTCAACCCGCAGATTACTAGTCCCACTGATATTTTACTCGGTAGAATGTGTATGCTGGATAGGAAAATTCCTGAATTTCGGTCAACCAGAGTTTCTTATTAACTGGTAATGAACGCGACAAAATTTTAGATAGATTTAATGTAGAGAAATGTACAATATTATCACACTGCGAAAAATAGCCTTGTCTCTTCCACATAATTATTTCGGCTACGGTCAATACTTCAGTGAATTGCACCTGATTTGGATATCCGAAATCTAGTGACCCAAAACTATCGGGGAAAGTTTAACATTACCTACCACTTTTTACACTTGGTACTTTTCCTGACCAAGTTGAGCTGCTTTGATTAGGAAATATCCCGTTTCCATAATAGTTTCTGTAATCCCAGTCATGAAGCTGCTTTAAGTGAACCCTCCTGATTCAGAAAATTGTTCAAATAGGTTTGTGTAATTGGGTCAATGCTGCATTCCCTCTGCGTATTATGCTGCAACGACGTGTCCGCTGTGAGTGTACCTGAAACCTTGTGGAGTTCCGAATATTTTAGCCGCACATCCGGCCTTTCCAAACAGTCGCGCATTTATTCAAATATTCGGACAAGCAGTAAAAGCCCTGCATCAACGCATTTTAGAAAGAATCAGCTGTCCCATCTTTATGACAAATTGCACACACGGATAGTCGGACAAATGGAAACGAAGTTACCGCGTGCAATCAAGTTTGTCAAAATCTTTTTGGATGTACGACTGGGTACCGACGATCTGTTACAGTGCTTGCCATCTTCGTTGGAACCATCGATTTGCACTACTTTCTGCAGTTGTAATGGCACTATCGCAGATGACTAATAACCCTAAACCAAACTGCATACCAGTTTTTGTATGAAATTAAATCACAGACGCCAACTTACACATCAGGCAGGGACTGAAATCATAGAGTGGTCAAATATACAGAACTGTTCAAAATGTAATTTGATCTTTCACTCTTTCCTTCTATCACAGGAAGCGACAAAATTGTAAGATTACCTTTTTCTAAAAGTAGACTTTCGGGAACGCTACAGTGCTGCAAGAAGTATATCTACGGCTCCGTATCCAAAATCCCTCTAGTGAATTTCAGGGACGTGCGGAATTTGACCACTAATGAATATTCTTCTAAGGGCTGATTAACAGTCAATCGCACCGTCTTGGCAACAGTTACATCAGGCATGATGTTGTTGGATGGCATCCTGCCATTGTGGGTCAGCGTAAGGTCCGGGGCTTCATAGTTGCCAAAGTAATACCAACAAACTGTTCTTTCAACTGTAAGACACTGCTTCCAAATTGTCCGTTCGATAAACTTGAACACCAAGCATATCTTTAAAGAAAGCAGTTAGTTTTCCAGTGACAACAAGACACGCTAACGCCGAAAGTACTTTCTCACACTTCTTCCTCTGGATCCTTGTGAACAATAAATCTGTTTTGATGTGCATAGTTTTGTCAAATTTCATCCTGAACTGGATGTTTGACGGAAGTGTGCGTTGCAACAAGCGAACCCTAAGTCAAAAAATGGGTTATCGAATAGCTGCGATTTATTGCTGCCTCTGAACGCTTGTTTACCGCGCACGTAGTCTGCAGTTGGTGGACTAATTCGTCACCCTTTCGTGTGCGTTTGCGTTATCTTTCAAACGGTTTCGCTTTCTGGCAGACTGCACAGAAAATTTAGACTTAAAACTTTATCAGCTTTTGTGCTGTTCTTATTGTGGGTCCTTAAAGCTCATAGTGGCGAGTTCAGTCTTTTAGAGCTGTTGCAGATACTTAGGTTAGGCTAAAGGCCTATTTTGATGCCGAAAAGCTTAGTCTTACAGAAAAAGGTGAATGTATACCACAGACGTGCATTTTTTTAAAGTAGAATTATTAGCTGATACGATCAGAATTTTACTGTTCCATTCACCACGGGAATTATCCTGCCAGCGCCACTTAGGAACCGTACTCACAGTAAACTACTGGCAAGTATTGTCGTGCTCGCATTTTAGTAGCTAAGTACCGTTTTCAGGTTGTCGATCGTTCCGTTCTCCATTTCGGGTTAAACGGTCATACAGTTTCAACAGTGAGTGATTACGTCACACAACCTACAATGTAGCGACAAGTTGATCGATCGTCCGCATACGTTCTACGAACTTTTGGAACGCCAGCAGCTACAAGCTGCTACTCGATGATTGGTACGCTCGCTTGATAAGTTGATATGTGAGACGATCTCATAAAAGCACCAAATTTTGACCAAGTTGACCAACCACCACTCATGAATGTCAACGACAGATAAGACGGCTCTTTCTGAGCTTCTCTCCAGGGAAAGAAAGCCCTTGAGACCGAAGAAATTGAATAATCATTAAGGCATCTGTTTCTGCATCGGACACGAATCTAATCACATTTGACGTGTCATAATGCCTCTCGCCAAAACCTCTTTTTCACAGAATTTCACGTTACTTCGTGCTAGTTGGAAGTTAGAATCATGCAATCATTATTACTGTTGCTTTTTAATATTTTCAACAATTGGATAACGTATAACTCACCAGAGGCAAGGAAATGGACTGACTGACCACTCTCTCCACTTATGTTTAATTTTGCACTCAATCTGATAACGAGAGGATCAACAGAAACCTGATTGCGCTAGGTTCGCTGACAAGTTCCAAGATATATGAAATATCCAAACGATATCGCCCTCATCCCTGAATAGGAGACAAAAGTGCAGGAGATTTCGCTGAACTAATCAATGCCGCTGCGTCAACGCACCCCAGAGGATATTCAAAACCCACATAGTTAAGTAGTTCCTGAAGAGAACCATGCCTACCTGGAGTATATACAGGATACTGTTCCCGTCTTCGAAGAAGAGATACAGGATGAAAGCAACAGAACTGTCTCAAAATTGGAATACGCTTTGTACCGATAAAGTACAAGGTCATGCTCCTAGGCACGCATTCACTGAATCCGCCAGTTGCAATCCAGAGAGAGGCACTCGAGGGTGTAAACAGTATTACGCGGCTTTCAAGTCGTGCACGTCTGAATGTAGCTCTCGTCGCGGTTGTTAATTTGGGATACCTATGACGGCAAACCGGCACACCTCTGAATCTCTAGAAGTATGCGTATCAAGCTACGGGACGGGCTGTTTTGTTGTATGGTTGGGAGACGTGGCCTCTGCGAGCAGCCGAAATGAGTCGTCTTCAGGTGTTTGATAACTGTTGTCTCAGAAGCACAGTTTATGCAGTTTGGTGACAGCAAATCCACAAAGGGTAAAATCATGAAAAGAATGTTTGGCTGTGCTACAGGGACATTAATGAAAGGACGTGTTCAACACCAAAAGGCGTGGTAACTTGACCATGTATTACTCATGACGAATCATCGTTTACCGAAAAGCGTGCTTTGTCCGTGCTGACTCCAGAGTGGCACGAGTAGAGAAGCTCTCAACGTTCGACCAGACAGATGGTATGCAAACTATTATGAAAAGTCTGTGTATTGTCGTCGCGACACGCCATCCAAGATGGGGTCCACGTGGTTGTCGTTCTGCACGGTTGGAGACGCTGCAAGATAAGGCTGCTAATATATGTCAGTGGCGTTCTTGTTGTCACTTTCTACACCGATTGTCTGAATGGGTGTCATGAGATGTAGGCACCCTGAAATGTTTGTAGTAGGCTAGCATTAGGTCCTCTCTCCATCCGCTTTTGTCCTTTTATTGACAATAAGGCTTTTCATTATGACTGTAACAGCCAATCATCATTGTTGGAGACTGGTTTTTGTCTTGTGGATGATGGCGATGATAATCTAGGCAAACGGGATATTAATTATCGTGCCAGCTTGTACTGCTAAACGTCAATAATCATTTCTCGCCCAACGATTTTGGACAGCAATTTTCCGTAACTAATCACTACTCACTGAAGTGGTTGCGCGGCTTCCGCCGTCCCGGAGATTAGGTCACGCAAAAGCGTGTTCAAGCATATGATCTTGTATCATTTACCATGCCGACACTGGACCTTCCAGTGCCGGCATCCTGTCTCGAAAACCATCTAAGGACCCATCGGTTGCTCGTGTGCTATTAGTGTCCAGTTCCGTGGAACAAAACAAATGCAGTCCAAAGGGGTGAAGTTTGTCTTTGGCCCAATTGTCTCCCCAAGGACCCTGATTGCATATTGCTCTCCAGATCTCCGGCGGAAATCCGTTTGCGGTTGTGGTAGGGATAAATGTGAATTGTACCTTGTATGCTTCACGCTCTGAATATTCTGGGTGGTCAACTGACACCAATAGTTTGTTCTGTTTATTATGGGCTCCTTAGGGCCTTTAACCACCACATAATTGGTGGGTCCGCCATAATTTGTTCTGTTCTTTTTTTCGGTATCTCAGACCTCTCACCATTTTTGTCCGCACTCACCTTGTCCAGTACTCATTAGTTCAGTCATGCATAGTGAGGGCGAACTCAAATTGGACTTGATTGAAAATCCTGTTCACGTCGAACTTCCAACTTTTGGTGTTAATAACTCTATCGTTTCGTCCATTCAAATGGAATGCTATTTCCAATTCCGCCATATAACCATGTGGTGGACCACATTTTCCATGTGGTTTCTTAGCTTCTCAATGAAGTTGCCGCTGGGGATACTGATGTAATTAATCCCATGCCAGCATTGAATCCCTGCAACACTCTCAAGTCAGCCATAGTTAAGCGGACAATAACCTCTAGTAAAACTTATCTCCTGAAGTTGCTTTTAGAAGTCGAACTAGTCGATCACACGCCATCACAACTTCTAAGCACATGCAAATTTGGTTTGCTGCAAGTTGTTCTACGACTAGATTTTAAAGCAACTCTGGGCGCAGTGTCTTTCTTTGAATACACGTCAAATATTAGCCACCCAGTCTGATGTCCCTCTACCGTCACTCGCGGGGACAGACAGGCAGACAGACAGACAATCAGTCTAGGGATAACCCTATTCTGTTACGACTGCTGGCTAGCTCCAAAGTGCAGTCCTCTGTGAAAATGAGCCTCATGGGAGCGCCACCGAAAGAACCACTTCTCGATGTTGCCACCCAGCTCTCAGGGACTCACAGAGACACCTTATCGATCAAATCACGCCAAAATGCCCAAGCAACCAAACAAACGCATGTTTGCCCCAAATCCTTGAACAACAGCAAATCTGGTCGTCCAAAAGGCGGTATTGAAAGAGCTACAAGTAGCAGCGGTCAAAATTTTCGCCCACGGAGGAAAGAACTTTGTCCCTCAAAGGTAAAAAGCCCGCTCAAACCGGGCTTCTACGGGGAGAAAAAACCCTGAAAACGAAAAGCAACCCTTGGAACCACCAAGACAGAAAGCAGACAAGGGGCGAGATGGCCGAAGTGGTTAGAGCGCGAATTTACTGAACGCAAGGTTCGTGGTTCGAACCCGACTTCTGTCTCTCGACTTCCCCTGTCTAGGCTTGGGCAACCTGGCAGTATCCCAGCCCTCGTGCTTCCTTCTGGTAGCATGGCAGTTAGGCACCGAAAGGGTGCTACAGCTGAACGATTATTTTATTTATTTTAAAGCAGACAAGTATGCCGCGGAGGCCCCTTAGGACCCTTGGACTCAAACCCGACGTAGAGCTTTTAAGCTAACCTCTCTGGTTACGCACCTCTCGCCTCCTCACCTTCAGAGGCAGTAGACAGTGATGAAATGCCTGTCCACAAACTGCCTCAACCTTTTCAACAAACTTTGCGATATTAAACAGTCAGTTTACCTTGAACGGCCGACCATAACCGCACTCACTGAGACCTGGCTCACACCAGATGTCTCTGTTTTTCGAGTTGACTCAAAACGAGGGAGGGCTGATGGGGTTGCTTTGTACCTACATGTGGCCCTGCCCATCCCGATTGTCCTCTCTGATACCACTCCTGCACCTTTTTGTGATGAACTGTGGATGCGAATCCCACTGCGCGGGTCAGACACTCTCCTTCTCGGTGTGGTCTACTGTTGCCCCTCGAGTCCTCCGGAAGATGACCAATTCCTCATACGAACCCTTGAGCAACTCCCCTCCAGCTACCACTTCACTCACCTCTTGCTAGTAGGTGACTTTAACGCTACAAAAGCCTCCTTGATGAAGCTCCAGCGGGTCGGATTAAGTGGACTATTTGCAGCGGCGCAGACCAGAGTCGTTTAACAGAGCGCTTGGGCTCAACATGTCGTTCCAGCCACCACACACCGCGCAGGCCAACTACAATCCCTCCTGGATTTGGTCATCACCAATAAAAGACACTTCGTTGATCAGGCGACAATGAACGCCCCGCCGGGGTATTGTGACCACTGTGTGCTGACCTTTGATTTCATCTGCTACTGGGTCAGAAACCCCAAACCTCAAATGTGGATTCGGAAGTTTTGCCGTGCAGACTTTTCAGGAATGCGCATCTTTCTTGAACAAGTTAAACTGGGACCAGCTTCAGTGGAAGACTTATATAGGACCATTGTCCAGAAAGTTCACGAGGCTGACGCGATGTTAGTCCCAGAATAATCAGCACGCAGTCGAATGGACCGCAATTTACACAAAAGGACTCGGCGTCTTCTGGAAAGGTGGTCTCAACTATTTTTCAAAAAGCTAACCACAGGAGACAGAAGATGAGCTGGCGTTTCGTAAAATACAGAACCGCTGTAAATCAGAAATCCGCCAATGGAACATACGAAAACAAGCCACCATTTTGGACCTCGCCCGGAGAAACAGAAGTGTGCTGTTTAAATACATGAGACATCACCGCAGCAACAAGCCATCCACGTTTTCCTTGAGGGGCAGGAACGGGCAACCCACGAGTGACCCATTAGTGGCAACTGAGTTCTACATAGAACACCATGCAGGCCTATATTCAGCCCCATCATTCTCGTCACATCCAACCTAGTCAAGGAGTAACTACGAACGGCCTCTAACCGATTTGGTCTTCACGGTGGAGGACGTTCGTCAACTCTTGCACAAGATCAACCCGTTCTGCGCGTTGGGGCCCGACGAAGTCCATCCAAGGATCCTGAAGGAAACGTCGTACACACTGGCAAATCATTTCTATCTGGTGTTTCGTCAGTCGCTTGACGAAGGCCACCTTCCCTCTTCTTGGAGGGGAGCGATTGTCACGCCAATCTACAAAAATGGTGACCGAATATCGCCCGGCAGCCACAGGCCTATAAGCCTCACTAGCGTGCCGTGCAAGGTGATGGAACGCATTCTGAAACGAGCTATCCTAGACCACCTTACTACCAACAACCTGATATCCCCAGTTCAACACGGATTTCTCTCAAACCGTTCTTGCGTGACGAACATGCTCGTATTTATGGTCAGCTTAACCAAGCCAAGGACGAGGGACTCATATCAGATGCCATATTTTTCGACTTCCCAAAAGCATTCAATCGAGTCCCACACGTCCCGCTGCTCCACAAACTCGAGTCTTACGGGGNAGTCGATTCGAACAAGCAAACAGCAAACAGACGCTGGTAAAGGCAAGTCGCGGAGGAGGTAAGTAAAATGACAGTTGCCACTGAGACAATGGGAATGCAATAGTGATATTCAGGGCGCGTGCACTATGGCTAAATGGCGACTGAGCGTTGGTGTGAGCTGCCATGTCAAGCAGAAGCGTACCGCGATGTAGCGTGTGTGTTTAATGAGTTGTGGAGCAAATCATCAGATGGATTTGGTATATAATATATATATATCGGCGCATAATGCACTCTAGTATTGAAGAAAAAACTGACTTTGGTTTGGTTTTTGTCGGTTACAGTTAAGCCAAGAGCACCAGTCACTAGACAGAGCTGATGGAGTAATCCGGGGTAGGGACTTGACTAGAACGAGTTATAAGTTGGCTGGGAAAAAAAGAAAAACAACCAGGCCAGTAACACAACATAGCTAGACCAAGTAAGCGTTTAAGTCCTACAGTGGCTTGAAGCAAGTCAAGAGGTTAGGAAGATGTGATAACAGGATCTTTTACTTGCCCACTAACTGTATCGTCGCTAAACTCAAATGCGCACTGGACCCGATTCATAGAGGAGGTCGGGGGGTGGTTGGGTATTAAGTAAGGCTGCAGCGGTTTCACAGGTAAGGAATTTGTCCACGGACTGAGAAAAAGTATGATGATGTGTGATGTTTCACAGCTGCTCAGGAAGGCTGTTCCAGATGCGAGCGTAGTAAACTAGAAAGAAGTAGTGGCGTAGGTTTGTACGGCTGGGACATGGTAAGAAGATTTGCAAGCTCAGGGCACACAATTCCATTAAGCAGAAGTTTTTCTCATTTCGGGTAGTGACTGCGTGGAATAACCTTCTTCCGACGGTTGTCCGCGCTCCATCAAGAACCCAGTTAAAAGCACCATTAGACCATTTTTATGTGAGTCCTCTCGCTGGCAAGCTCACTGCCCCGCGCTGAGAACTTAAAGAGCAGTGCTACACCCTTTTCTCGCTTGTGCCTTTCAGGTGAACGGCAGCCGCTGAACGACAAGGACAAAAACCGACCCGGGAAACTTGGGCAAAAGCTTCAATCCTGTATATTAACCCACGAGTCCGCGATCAGCTCGTAGCCACGGTTAACAGGGTGGCTACCAAATTGAAACAGGCTACCATATCACACAGGTCCCAAGCAGTTTCCCGTGAACTGGGCTCCCCATCCCGGTAGTATTACGGCTTCTAGTTTCACCATATCAAGTTGCAAGACAAGCCCTTAAGTTGTACAACTTCGTATGCTTACGTTCCCTACCAACCAGGGACACAGTCTGGTCAGGCAGTAGGGGCGACAGCTGCCTCCGGCCAGTCACCCAGTCACCTTTACTACGCTGCTGATCAGACTGCCCGGAATGCGATTCCTCGTCGATACCGGTGTAGAACTTAGCGTTCTTCCTGCCGGAGCTTTTAATCGCCAGTTTTCCGATCCCTTCTGACTTTGCAGGCGGCCAACGGCACTCCCATAGCTACTTTTGGTCATAGATCACTGACGCCTGAGCTTGGTCCTCGCCGCTTATTTAACTGGATTTTCACTATCTCCGACATCCAAGTCCCCATCCTGTGTGCCAATTTTCCCACCAACTTTTTTGGCCGTTGATATTAAAAGACAGAAACCTCTGTATTATTTAACGTCACCTTCCGTCTTATAGATTCAAGTGGATACCTAATCGCATCCACTCGTATACGCGTTGTTGGTGCTTCACATATTTCGATTTTCGATGGTTTACTCAGAGAGTATTCCAGTTTTCTGAAGCCGCCTTATTCGGTTTTGAAAAACTGTTGAACTCTACATAACGACCAGTGGTCTTCCAGTTCATGTTTGACCTCAACGACTTCACACTGAGAAGCTGCGTACCGCCAAATCCGAGTTTGACCGCATGCCGCAATGCGGGATAATCCGGCCTTCAAATTCATGTTGGGCTTCTCCTCCACATTTGGTCCCAAAAACCCACTTGTTACTGGTGACGGCGCAGCGACTGCCAAGCACTCAGCTGCCGTACCGTTCCTGACCATTACTCGATACCGCCCATTCACCGTTTTTCACGGGAATTGTAAGGTAAAACCGCTTTCTCCATGATCGACCTCGTCAGCGTTTATTACCATATACCAGCTCCCCCGAAGACATTCCCAAAACAGCCATTAGCACTACACTCGGTCCGTTCAAATTCACCTGCATGCCTTTCGGTCAGCGGAACGCCGCTCAAACGCTTCATGGATCAGGTAGCCAGTGGTTTAATCTACGTTTTCATCTACAATGACGATGTTTTGGTGGCAAGCAAAACTATCGCAAAAAACAAATAACGCTTACAAGCTTTCAAAAATACGACATCTCCAACAACCCAGACTAGTGTTTTTGCAGCGGACCAGCTTGATTTTCTTGGCCATCGTATTAACCCCGAAGGGATCCGACCGCTGCCAGAAAAACCACCGCCATTACCAATTATTCCCTACCTCAATCGACTCGAATTCTTCGTCGATTTTTAGGTATGGTCAACTACTTCGGTGGATTTATTCCACACTGCTCAGAGAGTTTAACGTCACTCACCGACATGCTCAAAGCAAACGCCAGCCTGCTGACAAGCTACAATCGCTTTCAACCTCATCAAAGCCGCTTCGTTGAAAGTCTCGACCTTGAGCCATTAGAACCCCTGTCCTAATTGTCATTTATTCTGAAAACGGACGATTCACAAATCGCTGTCGGTTCGGTTCTCCAGCAAGTGGTCGACAACAGCACCCAACCGCTCGGCTTATTTTATATTAAACTGCAACTTGCACAAACTCGGCACAGCACCTTCAGTAGGGAACTCCTAGTGGTCTATCTAGCTGTCAAGGCTCCCGACAAATCCCCACGGGAAGAGACTGTAGTAATTGATTTCAACACGTATATCAGTATAACCAAACAGACAATAAATTCAGAATTCAGCAAGGCAAAACAAGTAGCACGTATGTATTCAAACTCATGTATGTATAGCACTTGGAATATTAAAACAAGGGAATAATGAATAGAGCAATAAATACAGCATCAATCGTGTTCACTACAGAATCTTTGCCATTTACACTGATCACAAACCTCTCGTTTTTACTTTGAGAGTATCTATTGGCCAGCGCTCAATGAGAGAGATAACCGACATCTGAATTTCATTTCTCAGTTTACAACCAACCTACACTAAATTGAAGGGCCAGACAATATGGTTGCCGACGCTTTCTCCCGCATAGAGGTAAATCAGCTCGTAGCGACTCCTATTAATCTACAAGCCATCGCCCTCACACAACACTCGAAACCCGAGTTCCCAAATTTTTCTAGCCTTAGGTCCCTCAAGCTCATCAAATTACCGCTTCTTTACTCCGACAGTCTTATCGTTTGTGACATATCTACAGGTCTTCCCAGGCCTTTTGCTCCCAAAGAAATATAGATAATAATAATAATGATAATAATGTTTATTCCCAAATAGTGGGTAGCATACCTTCAGGCATGATCGTAAAGTTACAGTCAGAATAAGTGCATGACGGGTAGGGTTTGTGAGTACCGGGAATTACGTGGAAAAGGGACGGCGACATAAACAGTGGGCATTATCCGAAGTAGACTTGGTCACGCCTGAGGTGGCATGGGTAGGGAACCGAAATTACAAGAGCTCATTCTTTCTTACGGGGAACATATCACATGAGACAAGATACTATCATTTAGATTTGAAAGCGGCGAGCCAAAACAATACGAGCGAGGGCATAACAGGAGGCTTCCAGCCTGGTACGTGATAAAAAACTTCAAACTGCAGAAAATGTGGAGCCAGAATGACGGATCAGGAGAGGCGGCAGAACTGGCACGATATGACCGGCCGATTTGAACTGGAGCCCAAAGCCGTCACTGAGGCTTCGTGGCCTTGGGCTGTTGGGCGCATGGCCAGGGTTACGAAAAGCGTAAGTGGGGATGGTGAAGTAAGGGAATCTTCAGTACGGATAAATGGTGGTAGGAGACTCAGAATCACAGTGTGCAGTGAATTTGGAGAGACTCACTAGTGTTGCCGCTGGAGCGGATCGGGTGTAAAAGGTTCCTTGGGAGAAGGAGTTCACGCAAACACACAAGAAGGAGTGCGAACTGCACGGAGAATGACTGACTTGGTGAGAAGTACAAAGTAAAAGTCACCGGGATGTTTAGGTCTAGTGGAAGGTTCAGCAGATTGGAATGAACGCCTCTCGGGGGCGGCTGGGACCAGATGAAGATTTTTGTTGTGGTTGTAGGTAAGGGGACGAGTGGGCGATGGGGCGCAGTTAAATTTGGAAGTGAGCCGTTGCGGGTACGCTATTAAACTGGGTATGCTAGTGCGTGTCGTCACTGCACTGAAATACTTCAGTTTCTGGACAGCCCCGTGACGGACGTCGTGATTGAGGTAATTGGGCTAGGATGTGCAGTTCTGTGAGCAGTGGGGTGTGAGTTTGCCAAGGGATTCCGCATGGAGAGGAAGACCAATGTAATTTCGTAGGTAGTATTTGTTTTCTTTCCGGTCGGGGATAGCTTCAGGTGTAATGCACAGATCGGGTGGAGTGGATAACGGCCAAATAGGACGACCATAGCACGTATTACCGCAGGTCGAAGCTTGGGAAGAAGACGAGATGGGATGAGATCAATAAGGCCTAGATAGTTATAGGAATCATCAGACAGGATATAGTCCTTTAAGAAAAAAAACGGAACGTTTGCTACAGTCAGGGTGCTGACGACAAGTGGTTAAACGAGAGGGGATAAGGATGGATCTGCACTCGGTAGTTTAGTCATCAAAGCCAAGCTGAGATTTCCAATATATGCTATTATACTACCTGAGACATAGGACAGTACGATGTAAGTAGGGAGGGAGGCGGCGTGGTAAGGAAAGCCAAACACTTTAGGACTGGCGTGGGTGGAACTTCTTAGTAAGTGGACTAGATTTCATGGAGGTTAACAGTGAGTTGGACAATACTGGGACAATCTAGGATGGAAGGTGAACGCAAGGGGAATGGTCACTAGGCCCCGAAGCACCACTATCAGCTTCAGTCTAAAAGTGGTGCATGGCGAAAAAGATTTTTGACGCTAGCCTCGCACGCTGGTAGTGGAGGGTTTGGAGTCTCACTGTATATATATATATTGTATGTCTCCACTCCTGGGAGCAGCAGGTAGGTTTTTTTGTTTGTTTGACGAGGTGGGTTTTGGTGCGGTGTAGCCTCGATTCTGACGAAGGCAGCTACAGCTATGCACGTCGATGTAGGCCATGGGCATCGCACAGTATCTTCATGTTATCCCTGGTATATAGTTTTTTTTACAGATGGAAGGCCTGTTTTTTTCTCATCTGTAGTTTATGGCCTTGCCAGATAAATAACTCAACCGAGGCGAGACCAACACCAGCAGCAACAAACAGAAGACAGCGGCGCCCTTTTTTAGTTTCCTGAATTCAAAGACCAGGCTCAGAACCACCGGCGATGGGCGACGCACCCGTGCTACTGTAGGAGTGGCGGGTGTACGAATGCACCATATTGCAACGTAACAGGGCGACCCTCTCTGCAGGACGTACCCGTCCACCACACGAGGTTTTCATCCCTCATGCATACTACCAGATCTGCAAGGTGGAAAACCATCAAAGCAGTCATAAACGCGGTTTGTGCAATGATAAAATACTCCAGCTACCAGTTTTTTCCGGTCGGGGGGAAAGCGAGGCCAGTAAAAACAGCTCAGTCGATTCGAACAAGCAAACAGCAAACAGACGCTGGTAAAGGCAAGTCGCGGAGGAGGTAAGTAAAATGACAGTTGCCACTGAGACAATGGGAATGCAATAGTGATATTCAGGGCGCGTGCACTATGGCTAAATGGCGACTGAGCGTTGGTGTGAGCTGCCATGTCAAGCAGAAGCGTACCGCGATGTAGCGTGTGTGTTTAATGAGTTGTGGAGCAAATCATCAGATGGATTTGGTATATAATATATATATATCGGCGCATAATGCACTCTAGTATTGAAGAAAAAACTGACTTTGGTTTGGTTTTTGTCGGTTACAGTTAAGCCAAGAGCACCAGTCACTAGACAGAGCTGATGGAGTAATCCGGGGTAGGGACTTGACTAGAACGAGTTATAAGTTGGCTGGGAAAAAAAGAAAAACAACCAGGCCAGTAACACAACATAGCTAGACCAAGTAAGCGTTTAAGTCCTACAGTGGCTTGAAGCAAGTCAAGAGGTTAGGAAGATGTGATAACAGGATCTTTTACTTGCCCACTAACTGTATCGTCGCTAAACTCAAATGCGCACTGGACCCGATTCATAGAGGAGGTCGGGGGGTGGTTGGGTATTAAGTAAGGCTGCAGCGGTTTCACAGGTAAGGAATTTGTCCACGGACTGAGAAAAAGTATGATGATGTGTGATGTTTCACAGCTGCTCAGGAAGGCTGTTCCAGATGCGAGCGTAGTAAACTAGAAAGAAGTAGTGGCGTAGGTTTGTACGAGCTGGAAGACACACTAAGAGGTTGCAGGAGTTACGGAATCTGTAGCGAGAACGAGAGTTGACGTTTGGTCCAGCCTCTGCTATAAAGGTGTTTTTGTGCAGCAGATGGCGTAAGAGAGTTAGATTCATCTTAAGCCGTCTGAGCCATAATGGTTCTAGGCCTAGGATTTGACAGCGGGATCGGTAAGAGAGAGGTTTGGACCGAGGGAAAAGCTTTTTCGTGAATGAGCGCTGGACGCTTTCAATTGCGGGTATACAATTTTGGGTGTAAAGGAAGGAGAATGAGGAACAGAATTCCACGATTGGTCGTACGCATAGCTTAAAAATTGCAGCCACTGTGTCTGGAAGGTAAAAGAAGCGTAGTATTCAAAAACTGAGCCTGCGTGCTCGGGCAACCTGGAACTGCACCCTGTAGGAACAGCTAACCGTACAGGAGTATCTGGGGCCAAGATCTTTGATGCCTTGTGTTTAACCATTTTTACTCAATCTCTCATCCTAGCTTGTGAGCTGCTGCCGAACTCATGCCACAAAGCTACGTTTGGCCAAATATGCGAAAGGAGACCCGTGCATGAGAGCAATGGCCCTTTGGCGTGTGCGCCAGTTGTACAGCGTAGCTGCTAACTCTAAGAAGTGCCTACTTTTCGTGTAAATGCTTGAAGAACGGATAAAGCAAACTCTGTGAGGCCTTTGTCCTCCTTATAGATTTCTATATCCCAATCACAGAGATAAGCTCAGACCAATTATTGATGCCGTGCAGTTTCACTTACATACGTTTTCACCACAACTACGTTCCCAGCCGACCACTGTGGTCTCCAGTAATAAAACAGAATAGCCATCCGGCTGTGCCACTCCCAAAGCATTTCGAGATCTAAACAGAGCTCAGTCTCAGACAAATTTAGGACTCTGATGGTTTTCTTGACTGACATATCGCTACAAAAAATCTTCCAAGCCGAAAATACAATTCAGATAGGCCATAAGGACTTGAGGTTTACTTGCGGCCCTATAAAGTCTCCGGCAGGATCCGCTGACCCAGTGTTTCAATGCTGGAACTTTCAGTTGAGAGTGCACGTTTATGCAACTTGACGCCAGGCTGTTAGGCAAGCCAGGCAGGTCTATTATTCATCTTGTCATCCATTTCAGTTTATGAGCCTAATGAAGATAAGGCCGGTAGTCTTGATCAATCCTTTACTGTTGAATTGCCCGAAATTTCTACTATCTACTAGCCACTGTCTCTAGCCTGTGATGAATGCTATCCAGATGAGCCTAATTTTAAACACAAACAATGCCTTGAAGGCAATTTCACCTAATTCGCTAAATTTTCCTCCACTCTAGATGGGCTACGCTAACCAACAAACAGACTGGTGATTCCATGGGTGATACGCGATGTCGTGGAGCCACGCTGCCTTAGCCCTACCGTTCGCCGTAACTTTGATGCGAGGAGTATCCTCGTGGACTTCTATGATCTCGATTGCCACATTTGTTTGCATATCGCCGCTCAATGTAAGACCATGCAGAGACCAAAGGTGAGCAGTCAGTCGACAGAGGCTTGCTTGCGTTAGGCCCAGTCAGTGGGCCAAGGCTCGTGAAACCGCTCGGTAAAAACAAAACAAAATTAATTTTGCCAAAACTATGGAGTTTTGGAGTTGAAAATTTTACGGGGAGTTAGTCTAATCCGGTTGCACGTTTCAGTAATATGTTGCTCATATCATTTTGTTTACGTGAGCAAGCTATCAAGGTCACCTACAACCGGTGGTAAGCATGTAATTACCAGATTACGGGGTAAAGCACGAAATCAAATCTTGGCATATTTTGATGTTCTGCAGTGCTCTTCAAATGAGAGGTAACACTCACAGAATATCCACAGTAAATTCCACCTGGGCGGTTAGTTGAATTAAGTTTAGATGCTTTACGCTCATCAGGCATAACGAATCGGATGATTTTGCTCACCGAACTTCGGTACAACACTACATTTGGGAACGACGCCTTGCGTTCATTGTAATAATCGAAGGCAACTTTGTGCGTTGTGCAGTAATGATGTGAGTATTCATCTCTGTGGATGATCCCCATTCTCAGATATGCGCAACTAGTCAGGGGTTAACGCAGCGTTTCCAGATATCTGTATGCAAATTAACATCCCGATGAGGTAAATCTTCCATTGGAAAGCATGACGTCACTTAGCTGGATTACGACGCAAAGCGCAACTACATTGCTGGCACTCCGTTTCGTTTTCACTCAATGATGAATCTGAAATGAAAAATGTGTATTAGATGTATTCTGATATACATCCGGTAAAACTGTTCAGACATCTTACAGTTAAGAAGGTAAACTTACTACTTGCTCAAATAGTTGCATTGTCGATAATGAAGGGTCCGTGTGTTCACCGATCTTAAACACAGCAGTTAAAGCGAAATAGGGGGTTTACAATGCCGGCGTAAAATCAAGTGGTACACACTTGGTCCCTAGAATTCGAGGACCTCAAAATTCTTTAAACGCCCGTCCATGGATGTACCTGTAGCAAAGATTTAGTGAGTTGGTGAGTATTTGGTGTCAAATCTGCTCCTTTAGAGCACTAAATCCCAACTTCATTCCACTTCGGCTTCCCGACACTTATGCTTTGTTGCTTAACAGAAACAACAGCAACAATAACATCACCATAACTTGCAACCACCATATACTCAACCGCAGTAGCACTCTCAAATTCTGAGGGCACCGTTCTTGGACGCCGATTATCAGCTTCCATGGTTGCGTTTGTTAACCGACTTTCTTTTGATCTTCAGCATCTGGTTGTAGCTAAAGAAGGTTTCCAAATCTCAGACACCTACAGCCGCTCGCTCTTTCAGGCTACCTTGAGGCTCTTTTCTATGCCTATCATGTGTCACTGTTCGTACCAACGTATTGCTACCCGTCTTAACTTCCACAATTATATCCAAGCTATCCTAACCTGTCCTGAAATGAACCACTCCGAATGCAATTTAGCGGCCTATAGTGATGCCAATCTACCTAGGACTGCAAGATTTACTCCATCTTATTACCCCAGGAACAAATATCCCCCAACCAACATCCGAGTTACATACATCGCCATATTTCCACCAATCCCGTCTTTGTCCTGTTAGCGGTCGGTGGACCTCGACTCCCCATAATCCATCTTCTCGGTGAGTCTCGCCTGTCCATCCATATGTGCTCTACCTGTTCGGCCTTTTTGGGCACTACCCAGCACTAATCTTTTACCAACTCTTTCCGTACCATATCTACTCCTTTCTCATCCCCTGTCACTGATACTGCAAAATGCTACACAGTTGATGACTCTTCTTTCACCTGCATGTTCTCCTCCCACTGACTTTCCTTACCCTATAATGAGCCTCATACCCCGCCTTCTGCAGTGGAGAGAACAGAAAACTTACCAGAACGTAGGTTTTTTTGAACGCCTATGCTGGCTTAAGCTCACTTTGATTGTATCTTATATGCCGGGAACTCCTCCTTTGAATAAAAAACATCAACTATAGCAGAGTAAAACTGCTGTCCCATGTGTAAGTTAACAAAGATCTACCAAAAGCACGCAGTGCCATGCCTCTGAGGCAATTCGCTTTCTAAGGCTTTACGCTTTTCTCAGGTTACGAACGCGCCAGGTCTTCATCTCATTGTAGAAACACGCAGCATCAAGCTTTTCTCTGACCTCTTGCCCCGCATGCATCGAACTAATAATTCATCTGGACTCACTCAACCTCCAGGATTGGTTAGCACCTCTTTCCGTGCGGCAGGTAATAGCTGAAACTTTTCCATGTCCGGAGGCAAGCCGTCCCCAATAACCGAACATCGCGTCAATTGGACGGATGTATCACGTGCGGGCTACGGACCAAACAAAGGCATGTCTAGATTGGTTAGAATGCCAGCCAATCTGGATCGAGCATCTTTAGCTCGACGCTTCTTGCCCCGCACTGAATTTCTAGCCCAACCGTATGAAACATCCTGTGATTACCCTATAAAATACAGTTGTGATAATCTTCCGTTTTCTCCACAAATGGCTTTCTGAAGCTGGCGCGCCTTTTGATGTACCAAAGTAGGCTCAGCAGGAAGCCAAGGACCGACACAGTGTTGCCCGGCCGTTCAGCAAAGCACAACAATCCACTGTTCACTGAAGCCTCTAACTGGCAATTTGTCTTCCTCTGCAGCTCCCTCACTTACCCCATGAATGAGCATTACTGAACAGTCCCGAATAGGCATTGTGGTGGCTTTCTAACCAGTTTTCTGCCTTAACGCGCTCTAATACATAATGATCCTACCTCCACAAGTGCCCGTAAGCTAATCACCCTTCTTTACACGAGCCAACTAAGGAGTCACGTATAGTTCGACTGCGATTTCGGAAACCGTCTACTCACAACTCTGCCCTTCCTGCCTACATTTATGGACGATCGCACAACTAGCTATGATGTTAGTTGCGCAACATTCAGCTAATGAAAATTCCTCATGTTCACATACGGTCACGCCCGCTCCTATCCACCGCATACCACCATTCGTTACTATCTATACCCGCATGTTGATTGTCGGTTCTGAAGTCGGGCAATGTCGCCTCAGTGCGGTAGTTAAAAACTGTAACTACCATTAGCTGCCCACCATTTCTGGTAATACCCTAACTTGTGCCCTAATGCCTTCTGGCAGAACTCGTTGAAACTTTTTCCAATTTTGAGTCCTCAATCTAGATACGGCTGTCTTATTGCCCCGTTTGAATGGCGGCAACGAAACAGTCGGTGCCCTAGATGGACCTCAGAGCATCCGTAGACCGTGCACGATTCTCATGGCAACCTTAAGTACTCTGACGATCACAAATGACTCGCCCAAGATGTTCAAGTGAGGGGCTGTCCACCGATCCAAGTACGATGGGGCGATGACGGCACCGTGATTGTCACACCCAGTCTGATTGCTTGCTAGTAGTTCGCCATACCCGCATTATCTACCGAACGTGCCCACGCGCCCGTCCGCGGAATTTGTGCCAGAACTCCAAAGTACAGTCCATTTTATTGTACTGCTTGCTCACGCTGCCAACAAACCAACTCGTTCTTTCCATGCCACTTTTAAGGACGGAGTAAAATGGTGGAGATAAAACCTTGCCTGCAACAACATCATTGGCCTTGTCTGGCAGGACGCCTGCTGCAACGAAGATAAATTTTTCCCACATAGGTGGCGAATAGCTGCTCCATTTTGCGTTTGCGTGGACAAGGACAACATAATTATTGTTCATGTACTCTTTAAAATTGTTCCAAATCCAAGAAAAAAACATGTTTAAAAATGACCTCACAAAACCCTCATTTTCTTTGAGAAAACATGCCTAGCCATGGCAGCCATTAGGGATATGAATTCCTCACCCAAAGAATACCGTTAGTACGCTTAAACAACTTTTTCAAACTGCGGCTGTCTGAAGAGAATTTCACGGTCACGAATACAGTCAAATGATAAATCTTAATTTAAAGGATTTCTTTGTGCAAGCTGTGGTCTTGAAAAATCTGAGATGTGCGCCTGAAGATCGGCGTATTACCTTGCCGATCCTTATCCGGACGGTAAATTTTTCTCCAAAACCTTTGTGCGTCAAACAAACAACTTTCTCTAAGTGTGTTGTATTTTGCTCTATGTATGCTCGGAACAAAAATTGCGATAGGCTGCCTCAGCTTCGTTGAAATTTGTTTTGATAATTCCTAATGTTTGGCACGCGTTCAATTTAAAAGTGGCGGCGCTACGGCTCAAGACCGCTTCATTTATGTTTGTTGAGAATTTGGAGGCTATCAAGTTTTCATCCTTTACGGATGTTTGAGGTAATAAATGAATACATGAGGATAAGTATGTGGTATTTGTGCGTGCCGGGGGCAATAGAAAAACCAAAACTGTTTTGCGTTACTAGAGGTTGTGCTAGAAATGCAGCACGTGGTCAGCAAAACTGATGGAAAGTCGAGGAATCCAAAAGAACTGGTAAGTTGAGCATAGTCGCTCATAACAAACAGTACGCGAAACACCGGTTGTCCAGATCGGTTCTGTCTAAGGAGGCACAGTGTACTTCCTTTCCCCCGGTCAAACCCTTCTCTTGTGTGAGCCTAATGTTTACTGCGTCTACCTCAGACTGGATATCCATTGTTACCCCTCATGAACCTTTTAACCCTTGACATGTCGAAACAATTTGGTTGACCATCTTTTACGCGCGCTTTTTGACATTTTGCGTTACCGTGTGTTGGGCGCAAGCGTGTGCCGCTAATTAAGATCGATTTGCCGTCTTCTCCGGGCTTTCTTTGGACTTGCACTACTTCGTGCAACAATATAGACGGAAACCCCCATAATTAGAGGTTTGTACCCCTTTTTGTTACGTATTTTATACACATGGTACCGGATTTCATTGATAAATCTCAAGAATCCATGATTTCTGGCTTGTGATTTTGCGCGTCACTCAGTTGGGCTTTCCCGAATACGTCAAAGTATTCTACACACAGGAACCATCCTTCGGTCACATTTTATTATCCTTAACATAATCATAAGCTAAACAAATAGAGTAAATGTCAATGGTACACACGCTAATAACCGATTCAGATGAGTCTTTTTAAAGCAAGTGATGCGTGGCCTGTAAATCCAAGCTGTACACGTTCCTGATCGCAGATGGCACTGGGAGTAGGTGTCCGGTTACGTATGTATTCGTGGAAAACGAACAGTTTGCTACTGTGTGTGGGGTGTTTGGCTTGTTCAAAAACATCATGGGCAAACAATATCCAATGCAGACGTTTGTCGTGGGCAAAATTTCGGCACAAATGTGAGCGGCGAGAGTAGTTTTCGCCTGCCATGTTATGTTATTCTATTTCCATTTTCGCAAACCAGTCAGAATGGATGTACGTGGCTGTTGCTGGAGTACGAAGTGCATACTTTGTATCATCATGAAGGAAGGGAAATCATGAATGGTGACGGCTACCTTCTGGTCGTTGACTACGTATGCGCTTTTCCTCGTTTTTAGGCACTTGAGGCCATGACCTACGAGGCTGCACTACCGTCATGTTGGAACTACTATGACGTAGGCGTTGTGAGACCCCAGCCGCACGTTGGTCGTGTGCGTTAGCTGAGTTCTTATTGCTGTATTGTACAAGCATCCACACCAAGCAACGACACGGTTGAGGCTCAGTGACCGGCCTTATAATAAGCAGCTTGCCACGTTCATCTCTTGTCGCAAACTATCTTGCAAATCCATGGGGACAGAGACGGAAAGGCGGTTATGTTTCACTATTTGCAATGTAAAACCACGCCGCCAGTAGAGAGTTCCTGAATACTTCCACGGTGACATCAAGCGATGTACCGGAAAACTTGACTGCGGGCATGAATCATTATCATCTGCGAGCCTTACGTTCTTCAAACCTGGTGCGGGCTATCCGAATACAATGAGTATGTCAATTGCGATAATTATTCAGGTAAGCAATTTTCGAGGTTCAAGAACACAGGATTTGCCATCCGTCTAACTTAGCAGGAGTGATGCTCCCGCACATTTTGTGGCCACGAGTAAATAGTGGGCTTTAAAATGATCCACAAACTACTATAGCTGAAGAAATACCTGAAACTTTCAATCATTTCACATTTTAGTATAGGTTGCGATATTTTATTTCATCAGGCACTGTTTTTCAAAGCTGACCTTGTAGATTCGCTTACTTGAGGAAATCAACCATACAAAGAACTTACAGGAGGATGCACTAGACTTTATTCTTAACTGGTAAATGGTACCCTTGGAAACATCGTTTTTTTTGATAAGTTCTTTCCATCCGCCGAATGCCGATCGGCTAATAAATTATGTGGAATGCTATCCACAAAACTTACGCGCTCTTTTTCCTATGTCCAGATTCAGATTCAAAAAAGACCCTTATTCTTAAGTGAGCAGGCCCGTACCAGAACAGGAGAATATAAAGTCTGCAAAGTGACTCACGCGCCAACGAACTAGACCTGCGTTAGTGTTTCAATTCCGACCTTCAAAAGTTCGACATTGTATGCACAACCGGTGGGGGGACTTCTGGCGATAAAGCGCTGGTAGAAAAGCTTCTACGTTGACACCGGCTGTGTACCGGAACACGGACCAGCAAGATTCGCTCGTCTACGTCGTTGCGGACGCAAAAGAGTGACGCAGAAATTTCAAACCTAGGAAGTTTGCGGATAAAGTGCAAATCAGAGAAGCTTTTACCAGCATATGGGCAATTGGCCAAATTTTTTCATAACTTTAATTGCTACGACAGAGCTAGAAACACCTACAGCCCATTACGGGATTATGTCCTGACTTCAAACCAGCTCTAGACTCCATAGATTGTTTGGCCCTTTTACACACACTTCGCCGAATAATAATCCCCCAAAAGCTTTGCCACACTGTGAAGTTCGTCGGTCATTCTATGGAATACTTTGAGCTGTCCCGGTACTGCTTACTGTGTAGTCCACATTTGTTCGCAAACCATAGTTCACTTGGTTGCGGCCCAGTTGTGATATGTTCTGTGCGTGTTGATATTGGCAAAACCGTAGCTTTTGCCGTTAGAGAGCTGCCTCCAGCAAAGGGGCTTGGTGTGCAGATCTACGTTAATTAGGATAAAAGAGTGTTTACTTTGTCTAATAGCAAAGAGGGTAGGTCCTTGAGCAGTATGGCAGAAGCTGAACAACTTTATGAAGCTGTAGTCAGGCACCCTGCCATTCAGTTTTAGATGGCGCTTAAGACGTGGATTCACAAACCAAAAAGAAACGGGAGTCCATGGTGAGTACTCTCTTGGAAGCTTGCCCTGGTAACTTGTCATCATCTAAGGAAAGTTTGACAACTAAAGCACTCACTGTGCACAACATTCTCCGAAAGCAATCATTTATACGAAACTCCATTGTAACCCCCATGAGCTCAGTTAACCCGGAACTTTAGTTCCCGTGGTTCCTCTTGTTCTTGTTGCATATCACGAAAAACATTGGAATGTAGTCAGTGGCCTCTTTTTCGCTTCAAGTGACCTACAAATATTGTCAAATTAAGAGGCAACATCCATTATAGAGAATCTCTATATGCTACCAACATTTGTTCGGTATGTGATATACGGTTGAACTATCCCTTTTGTTTATTTATAATGTATTTTTGTGTTTCTCGCAAATATTTATTTGTTTAATTAACGGAAACGAAGCGAAGTTTAAAAGCAACTTAGGGAATTTTGTGCCGAAAGCATGAAAACGTGCCATCTCATGGCAAATTTCTTTGGCGTCAAATTCAGCTTTCTACCTGCAACTAGAGATGACTTATTGTGCAAGGTGTTTCGAGTCATTATGTGACCTTTGTGAATAGTCAAATAACCAAGATGGACCACCATCACTATAAAAGTTCGTATAACAAACAAGTTGAGAGAAGACATTATTGGCACCAGAAGGCAAGTGGCTATCAATTGACCGGTGTAAGGGGTTTTTTGGACCTCTGTATGCTTCGATAAATGTCTTTCGTGGTCCGCAAAACTTTTTGCATTTTTTCGATGTTTAACTATTTTCTCTTCAACAGGAACAGCAGTAGGATGAGAAGAAAAATTCACGCTAGCTTACAGCAAAATGATCCCTTAGGTGCATTTGTCCTGTCCGTCAAGTAGTATACGACCGTAAGGAAGGGACAGATGAAAACAGCGTCTGTGCGCTAACCTCCCTGGAGGTTGACAACTCGCAGGCCAGGGAGATGTTGCTAATGCCATGCAGATGAATTTTGTCGGTCGAATCAAAAACAAAAGATGTTTGGAGACGCATAGTGAGGGCGCAAACACAACAGGTCCAAGTGCTTTGCATGTTACTGGGATATAATCAGTGAGACTATGGAAGATGAGGACCTCAGGTCGTGTAGTGCCTCAGCGCTCGTGACGGCGTCAGTTGCTGTTTGTATGTTGGTCGAGGATTTGTAACCACTTACATTAGCGCAAGATGGAGAAGCCGCTTGTACCGCTCAGCACAGCAGATTGGCGCGGTATGTGGCGAAACCTAATGGATGATCATCTCGGCTACATGAATGATCAGCCTTTGTTAGCCCGTATAAACGAATCGGTGGAAGTGACTTAAAAACTTGATGCCTAAAATCGATAAATAGACGTCAAAGACAAGAAAATTACATATTAGCTGATGCTCCAGTTTAGTGTACCCTATTTTCGAGATGTCGTTTTCAGCTCTCGAATGAACCATAGCTTCGTTTTTGCTGTTGATTTGGGCTAATGGAGGGGGCCGAGTGTTGTGAAGGCTTTGACTAGTTACCAAACTTCCGGACCATATTCCCGAACAAACGGCTAATCCAAGGTATAACTTTGATGTTTACCATTTCTGAAAATTGAAGGAGGAGCAAGGACGGTGGTAGTTGCGTGCCTATGAGCTACACCGGTGGTGGTATTAGCAGGGCCTGAGGTCATTACTCGGAGTCGTTGCAGACAACACAGTGAGTGGTGGACAAGTCGCAGGAGGTTACATAATAATAATAATAATAATAATAATAATAATAATAATAATAATAATAATAATAATAATGTTTATTCCCAACTAGTGGGTGGGAGACGTGATGGAGACGGAGCCAATCTCTGATCAAGTCGAGAGTTTCCGAGCAGCAATATGCTCAGGGTAATGGCCGTGGTCACTATACCTACAATCGGCTTTTTCGCAGGGCTAGTGATAAGACTGATTTGCTGAGCAGATCACATACCGGAAGCGCATTTGCCAAACACCCGATTAACGCTGTCAGCAAGTCGTTCAAGTGCAACCGTGCTACTGAAAGTTGAAATGTCAGTACTTCCACTGGGATTTGCTGAATTCCCCGCAAACGAACCCACTGGTGGTATAATTACCCTTAAAAAGAAGTCACATCTTGTACAGAGACCTGGAAACCTATCTAGATTTCTCAGTTAAAAGAGTTGGTGGACTCACTTTGATTTCAGCGTGTCAGCGTGTGGCTGAGTAACCGCCTTGTACTTCTATGTGTATCGTTGTAGCTGGAGCCGGTAGCCACTAAACCGGAAGTTTATAACGAAAAAATGTGGAGATGAGTCATCTTACTTGTGACTCTTTGGAAGGTCAAGGTCAACCCTGTCAGCGAAAGCCAAAATTCGCTGAGAAAGATCAGGTAGGTGCCGAGTGAATAGATCGCAATGCTCGCGACTTTTGATGTGATTTCAGATTCAAATAAATAGTAAGCAGCTCAAGTCCTGATGTATAGATATTTCACATGCCTGAGAAAAACGGTGAAAATTCAAACCCTCCCTTTTGTGCCTTCAAATTCACTAGTGCTACGCGTCACAGTAGCGATTTCCTCCGATATATTGGTGCCTTGAGTATTCCGGGTACCAAAGCGAATGGCGAATACGGGGTACGTGCGTGTATTTCGCGAACATCTGATTTGTACTTACCATGCTTAGACGTGACCACAAAGGGTGCTTACACGGTCGTACGTCTGAGTTTTAAGTACGGCCCAAACAAATGGACATCACAGGTCTACAAAACCGGCATGCACAAGACCAAACATCCTTTTTTGAGTGCAGGCTAACCAGAGCTAAGTGTGGTTCTAAATCATATGCGCTTGTCAGGATCAGTAACATCGCTCCGTAACTGGTAGCGGTTGGGTTATCTGAGGATGTTCTAAGTGCTTCAAAGCAGCTGAAGTGCGAGCCACTCAGAGACGTGGGAAGTTAGATAAATTAAAAAGCAGAAGAAAACAATTCCGAACTTGGGGGCCTAGGCGAAAGCCCCCTGCCCGTGTATCGCTCCACAAAGCTGTGAAAATATTGTCGATCACATTGTCTGCCAAAAGTTGAATCCAGGCCGCATCTGGAGAAAGGGCATTGCCGGTAAGAGTCTTCCGGAGGCACGCACCGCTCAACCATTGGTCGTAATGGCAACTAAACAAACACGACGAACCTTCCAATGTACTCAGAACTTGCGACCCGGGTAGCCAGAATACCGATCAGTCGGAATACAGTGCTCGGTTTGATGTTTCTTGCCTTGTCACGCTGCAGGGTGACCAGAGTGCTGATTCCATAATCGTCACATGGATATAAATGCATTCCATTGTTATTCCATCCCATTCCACCTAAAATTACCCTGTTTTTATACAACATACATAACTAGCTTTATGCTTCTTCTTAATCTTCCTTTTAGCACACTAGGTGATGGCAGGACTCTTTGAGGTTGCTCTTCCCTAAACCTGCGGGATTTAGCACCCTTAAGATCGAGTGTTGCCATTGTTGTTGTTGTTAACCAGACCATGTAGTAAAGACCGTTCAATTGGATTCCTCCCCCAAACATCGGTTCTTTCACTACGTTATAATTTGGTCTGTCTTGATGCTTGAGGACATACAGAGGGAAGTGATCATCTATAACCAGTTTGGCCATACCGCATTCCTCCTTTTCGGATGTAGGGTGACCCGGGTTTCCCTACGGTAATAGCTCGGCGGTGCTACAAGTCTGTGGTTTGACCACAAATTTAATTCTTCGGCTGCCACTGCCTAGGCTTTGGTAACTTTTCAGTAGCGCCAGCCTGTATACATCAAGTTACGCAGCAGTTGTGCACCAAACAGGAGCATGAACTGAACCTTTTTTCATAATTTTTCCGTTGCTCGTGGATGCTTTCTGAGCCACGTGTTTACATACTTCATGCGGAGCAATCGTATTCTGACGATACACGTTGAAATACAGGAAAGTCGGTCAATTCTTGCTCAGCCGTCCCTTGGAATCTGTGTAATCTGCAGTAAGAGTTTATAAAATATGAGAATGAATACAGATAGATGGGAACGATAGGCGTGGGAACAGGAAAATAAAATTATTAAACTTTGTTTTCCGTTTTTTTTGTTTCAAATTTCCAACCCCCACTTTTCTTTAATTGGGTGTTTCTAAATGTGTGCAAATGACGGCAGAGGCAAAGAAAATGGTAAAAGGTAACGCACAAATGGGTCATTTGAGTTTTATGTTGCCACCTACCAAACGAGTAGCGTTTCCTCGGGTTGGGATTTGGTGTTGTGCAATAAACTGATGAGTTGTCAGAATGTGTCATAAATACGTCAGACACTTGGGCCGATAGATCGCTTGTAAGTTGCTACGTTGGCCCCTAGGTGGAGTATTGGCATTTTGCTTTCACCTCTTATGCACGTTAGCGGTGTGGTTGTTTGCTCTACTGCTGGGAAAAACCTCATAAATGTAACCCAGAAAGATGCAGTCATTACGGCTTGACACGGTTTGATTCTCAGCAGATCCAGTTATTAGTTCTTCATTTCTAAAGATGGTGTCTGGTGTATTATTGCAAAAGAGTGAGCAGTAGGGTGCATGTTGTCAACTCGCGACCGGACTTTCAAATCTCACCTAGCAGCTGAATGCGTGACCAAGGGAGTATTAGTCCGTTATATGTGCATGGGTTATTTGGGGGCCCATAGAGTTAGCAACGTATTATCTTCGTCACTCGTTTGCCTGCTGGGATGGTGGAAAATGAACATGAAAAAATGACGTTGTGGTCCAGCGTCAAGTCGCAAAACGTTTTTCGTGATTTGGAGGCCAGTTATTGGGCGATCTCACAGTTCTGTTTGGAAGAGACCATCTCATTTGTCACTTGTTCAAATGCTGTGCCCCTATTTGTCAGGGGCAGCCCAATGCTACAGTACAACATTGACGATTTTTTGTTGCACAACCACGATGAAAAGCTTTAATGTAAACGAAAGGACAAAAGTGGATGGGGAAGGGCCTAATGCTGGCCCACTACAAATCTTCTGGGGTGGCTACATCTCATGACACTCATTCAGAAAATCGGAGCAGAAATTGACAACAAGAACGCTGCTCACATAGATTAGCCGCCACATCTTGCAGCGTCTCCAACCGTGCAGAACGACAACCGCGCGGACCACGTCTTGGATGGCGAATCGGAACGACAATACACAGACGCTTTGTAATAGCTTGCATGTCGTCTGTCTGGTGGAACGTTGGGTGCCTCTGCCCGTGGCACTCTGGAGTCAGCACAGACAGCACGCTTTTTGGCAAACGATGATTCGTCATGTATAATACATGGTCAAGTTACCACGCCTTTTGGTGTTGAACACGTCCTTCCATTAATGTCCCTGTAGCACAGCTAACGCGATGGGAGCATTGACCCAATCTGTCAAACTATTTGAACGTCTATAACTTAGAAGCCACGTAATACTCTTTACATCCTCTAATGCCTCTCCCTGGATTACAAGCGGCGGATTCAAGGTATGTGTGCCCAGGAGAATTACCCTACGCTTTGTCGGTACAAAGCGCATTTCAATGGTTGGGACAGTTCTGTTGATTTCATCCTGTATCTCTTCCGCATTGAGGACGGAAACAATGTCCCCTGTGTGCTCCAGATCGGTAGGGTTATTTTCGGTTATCACATATGTGTGTTTTGGATACCCGCCATATCGTCACTTTAGTTTCAAAATTGAACTGCGGTAAAAGGAGTGAGCATCAACAACTGGAACTCACGCTGGAGCGCTCTCCAGATATTCTCACATGCATGCAAACGTTAGAACACAGATTTTCGAACCTTTTCTATCTGAGCTTGTTGTTTAATGATATCCCCACGGTTATCAGGATCAAAATTCACTTAAAAATCGTGATGCATCGGAATGGTTGGCTGTCTACACATACAGCTTTGGTGCTGCACCTGACGAATTTCAAGATTTAGTTAACGAAACCCCCATCAGTCAAAAATCTTGCTTGCGGCTCTTGACGTATTGCTTAAGGAACGAAATATGATGACAAATTACAGCTGTTCTCAAGAGTCTCGTTACTAGTCCCGTTACAACCAGGTCTAAGGATGTCTGTGCGATTGCCGAAGCAGCGAGCTCTTTTATGAAAATAAGCGTTACTTTCTGGGACTGAGTCTTACAAAATTGATGCAAACAATTCAGGCACGCTGACTGTAAGTTTCACCTCTTTCCTTGAACAATGGGAGTAGGAGCTGCACCGGATCATGAGCTTGGTGGCATTTAAGAGAACGTATTCAGTCATGAACACTCATGGCCGCAAAGGATTCAGAGGTCACCCTTCAGAATTCTAGTGCAGCTGTTGAGACAGAAGAAAGAAAATGAATGCGAAGGTTGTCTGAAAATAGCTTAAAATAGTTTTGTCTCTATGGGAAACCATCAAAAATGATGCTTACACTTCGAAGCAGCAACGAGATAAACGGAGCTGACATTTGTGACCATTTTTGGGATTGACCCAAAGTTCTTCGGCAAAACGCACCCACCCCAAGCCAGCACAATAAGACGGAAAAGCCTAAGCCAGGCAGCCCAATTAATAGATGAGAACACACTCGCCACTGGGGGTGGCATTCGTTAAGCCTAAACTCAGTTCCACTGAGGAACAATTCGTGTTGAGCACGGCGTTCTAGAAGACACTTGCCTTCACTGTTGAACGGCAGGCCACTAAATCTTATCTCACATGAGCTGAGGTGCTCTACTCGTGTACTTAACTCTCCAGCCGATTGTATGTGAACCCTTCTTATTGGTTTTGAAGGCGGTTAGTTTTTGGTTGCATAAGCCGCCCGTCGACTCTGGGCCACGACCGACTGCTGCATTTGCCAACATTATAGGTAAGGAGCTACTTGTATTTTAACCAGTGCCAGTGCGTTGGTTGGCGGAGGGTAGATGAACGAAGCCTTAAGACCGAATTAAAATTCCCGGTTGTCCAGACCAAAGAATGGGGTGTTTGAGAAGCAACGCTTCGAGCCTTTAACCTAAAATCCATCCCGACAAGACGGTGGGAGAATGTGGAGTTTTGTTTCGACGTTTCTGTCGTAGCTCTTGAATATGTAGTCTGACCCGCAAGGCAGTATGTAGCGGGGTTAGCTTGTGGACCAGCAGCCAACGACGCCATAATCTGAAGCAAGTCAGCCCGAGGCCTGAAGAAGAAAGTGCAAATACCCCACTCTTGATGTCACTGCTCACAGCAGATGTTTTTGGAGCCGCGTCGGCCTCTTGGTAGGGTTTGTTCGGCCTAAGACCGTATTGGGTAATTTGCCGGTAATCACAGTCAACCACCGGGCTATTAGAGTTTTTAGTTTCTAGGGCGGAACTTTTCTTCCTGCATTTCTCAAGGGATGGCAGAATGGCTTGAGAAAACACCTTATTGCATTCACCCTTCTATCGTAGACAGCACGGCTTCATCCAAGAACCGCCTCACATTTCGGTTCATTTCAGTACGGGTAAAATGTAATAAAATAGCGCTAGTTCAGCTTAAACACCCTTTCGGTGCATAGCCTTTAGGAATTACTGAAGTACTGCCAGTCTGCTCAGACAGAGACGGTGGCATTCAAAATTCCGGGGTTTGGCTCAAACCACGGATATTCCAGTAAGTGTGTTCGCCCCTAACCAGTAAGCTGTCTCCAGTCTGAAACAGTGGTTCTTAGCTGTTACTTTGGCTGCACTCTGGAACAGTTGCAACTTGCAAAAGAATTCCAGTGAGTGTAGCCCGCAGGACCGCTACGTTCACACAAGAACAAAAATCGCGTCAAGATGGCAGCTGTTGCTGGGGACGGAGTCACACAGCGTATATTAAGTAGATCACGGGCGTCCAGTCGAGTAACAGACTGGAAAACTGATTTCAAAGCAAACATCAGTGCAGCCTGCGGGACGAGCCGCGGATCAACCCAAAGAACATTGTTCAGAGCGCTGGACTCGTTGATTTCGAGACCTGGCATATCATCGGCAAAGCATTTAGCATTCATTTTCGGTCACGTTCTCTGGGCATTGCAAAAAGACTGGGCTATTCAACCAAACGTCTACAACACCCTTGCGGCTACTAGCGACTCCCTTCATTATTCCTAAAGCCGCTATCGTGACTTCCGCGATGCGAGCGACCATGATCTCTGCTTATGAAGCCTCTGCCTCTTGAGGAGAAAAGCTCCGAACCCAATTTCACTGTAAGCCACGATACCTTCTGTCATAGTTTCCAAATTCGTTTTTGCAAAATAGTGGGGTTACTTCTTTCTCGCGGCTTTCCAACCGGAATCTCTTCATCGCTGTCATCATCAATCACTTCTTATGACCCGGAGCTCTCATCTTCCTCATTGTCATCGTCATCATCCTCGCCATCATCATCGTCACCATTTCCATCTTCGTCGTCTTTGCAGGTAGGTTCCTCCTTCTTCACAGCATCCTCGGTATTATCTATTCCACAGTACCAGAATAACTGGACGTCATCCTCTGACTTGCCGCCATCACCTTCATCTTCCAACTTGAAGATGGAGTCTCAGAACTTTCAGATGGTTTTGACGTTGTTTGGTTCACTTTTGGTTACTTTTTGCGGTGTGTCTACAGAAACTGACTCCCAAAGTGTCGCCATCTCTTCACTGTCATACACTTCTTAAGAGCTCACAAGGCAGAGGCAGTGGATGGAAACTCGATAACTAAAGGTTTGTCGAAGGCACCGGCATGCCTCCGGGTCAAGTTAACTTTTGACGCCTTCGGATGAGCCCTATGCAAGTCAGGTTGCCTTATTTTACGTTCCCTAACACAGTAGATGCAATGGTTGAATATGGCTTCGAATAGAATCCAAACAACGCAGTGTTACAGCGCTGACTGCGACGTCCTTTGTCCAAAAGTTTTCGTTAAACCGGTTGGTTACCCCGAAGAAACTTTGAAAGTAACATTTTCACGATTACGAATTTGAAAATGCCCCTTGAAAACGGTTTGCTGGTTATTTTGCCTCCCCAAAGCAGTAGTGGAGGAGGTACACTAACTTGTTATTACCGTCAAATGGTCGATCAGCCACGCTAACTAAAAAGATTTCATACACTCCCAAAATTCAATTGGATTACCGTCAAATATATCTATCCCCGTTATCGGCAAGTTGGCAGCAAGCACCGTGTTGTGGCCGTCATCATGCGGACCGTACATTTCATCCACCGCTGTTTGAATCCCGACTTTGAAATCTTTTCTACACAAATTTGTAGAAGGCCGTGGGCATTTTGCTTCTTCCCTGTCAATATTCCGCCGACTGGACAAAAACCCTTGTTCACAGTCGCCTGTAATCGAACTTTCGTCGGGATACGGCTCATAAACCAACACCATCTGCTTCCGCAACGCTAACTTTCGTGTTCTAATATCTAACTCCCTCATCTCTATCGCGATCCTCCCTCCTAGGATCTCATTTTCTGACCCAATTTCGACGAAATCTCTACCCGTATACCTACTGGTCCTTACATTACCATCCAGGCTTAGCCCAAGGGGTGAGTAACGAGAGAACAAAGATGCTAAGGAACAGGAATGTTAAAATAAAAGATTTTAGAAGTATTGTTCAATAAACCATCAAGTGCACGTTTCAACAAACTACGAGGTAACTTCCCTCTTAATGTCCTAGTCGCATTGATTTCGAAAGTTTCAAAATTTTAATTCGGGTAGACGTCCGTGATTCACAGGATACAGAAGATTTGAGTAGTGAAACTTGAGCACTAGTGGTTGTTTTCAGAAATCAGCTGGGCGAGGTTGAGTTACGTGCAAAACCCCAAAAGTCAAACCGTTCAAATGTGTTTTTTAACGAGTGTGCTAATATGAATACAATGATAGAATTTTACAAACCTCAAACCGTGGGATTACGCCGACTTCTTTACGCCGGCTTAGGAACTGCTAATCCCAAACGGGATTCCAAAGTTCGCACCGGCTCAAGGCAATGTGGCCACAAGATAGCAGAACCCACGTGTTGATTCAAACAAGATGTGCGATGACAAGGTCGTAGAGTCGTTTACGTTCAGGTCAAAACAACCAAAGCGGTATGGACACAAATCGAAGGCAACAAAATGGGGAATCGCGTTGTGCTCAGTAAGAATAGAAGAAAGGGGTCGACACATTCCTGGTCAGTTTTTCGTAAAAAACCTCACGCTGAGGGATGTGTTGATATTACTTGTTTATGTCTGGGATCTGCAGGATGGAACAACCGGCGCGCGCATTCAAACTGCATTTGCGCGCAAGCTAGGAAAAGAACGAGTTAAAGGGTTAAAGCGCATAAATTAAGGAAAGATGGACTATCAATGCAAGCGAGAAAATAGTCTGAAACAATTTAGAGAATTTATTCCAGGAGAACTCCGCTTCTCCGCGTGAAATATTTACAAATTGGTGTTTATAAAATGAATGCGTAAATTTAACACCACGCACCTTAAGATGCTTCCGTCGACCTGCCTCTCTTTCCATAATCTGTTTCTGACTACCCAAACCACCTCCCCCCCAAAAAAAAAATTTGGCAAGAACTATACATTTGTGTTTTCGGAAATCCTGATTCACACTTGACTACATATCCAAGACTTTTCACACTTGGAACTTTAAGTTGCTTTCACCTTAGTTAATTATATTTTTATGTTGTATATGACTGTCTGCAAAAGCAGCAGTGCCCTGTGTAGAAACGTGCCAACGGGGAAAGTCGAAAAGAAGTCGGTCGGCGTCCCACGGATCTGAACCGCGAACAATCCGGTGAAACGATCAAGCATGGCAGGAATATGAGGAAAGCCGTTCGATGAGGAAAGTTGATCAAAAATATCAAGATGAACTTGCGTGAATCGAGCATCAGGAACTGCAAATGAGCCGAGAGGTGAGTCGTCCAGTAGTGAAAACAGCCTCGACTTGGTAAAACCACACCCTAGGGTTATAGGGATTATAGTCTGGTAAACGGATACTAATCGTACTCTCGACTAAATCCGATGAATCGAAGTGTGTACAAGTTTGCTTGTCCGAATTGACTGAGCTGTTTTTACTGGCCTTGTCCCCCCCCCCGACCGGAAAAAACTGGTAGCTGGAGTATTTTATCATTGCACAAACCGCGTTTATGACTGCTTTGATGGTTTTCCACCTTGCAGATCTGGTAGTATGCATGAGGGATGAAAACCTCGTGTGGTGGACGGGTACGTCCTGCAGAGAGGGTCGCCCTGTTACGTTGCAATATGGTGCATTCGTACACCCGCCACTCCTACAGTAGCACGGGTGCGTCGCCCATCGCCGGTGGTTCTGAGCCTGGTCTTTGAATTCAGGAAACTAAAAAAGGGCGCCGCTGTCTTCTGTTTGTTGCTGCTGGTGTTGGTCTCGCCTCGGTTGAGTTATTTATCTGGCAAGGCCATAAACTACAGATGAGAAAAAAACAGGCCTTCCATCTGTAAAAAAAACTATATACCAGGGATAACATGAAGATACTGTGCGATGCCCATGGCCTACATCGACGTGCATAGCTGTAGCTGCCTTCGTCAGAATCGAGGCTACACCGCACCAAAACCCACCTAAGACGGAAGGTGACGTTAAATAATACAGAGGTTTCTGTCTTTTAATATCAACGGCCAAAAAAGTTGGTGGGAAAATTGGCACACAGGATGGGGACTTGGATGTCGGAGATAGTGAAAATCCAGTTAAATAAGCGGCGAGGACCAAGCTCAGGCGTCAGTGATCTATGACCAAAAGTAGCTATGGGAGTGCCGTTGGCCGCCTGCAAAGTCAGAAGGGATCGGAAAACTGGCGATTAAAAGCTCCGGCAGGAAGAACGCTAAGTTCTACACCGGTATCGACGAGGAATCGCATTCCGGGCAGTCTGATCAGCAGCGTAGTAAAGGTGACTGGGTGACTGGCCGGAGGCAGCTGTCGCCCCTACTGCCTGACCAGACTGTGTCCCTGGTTGGTAGGGAACGTAAGCATACGAAGTTGTACAACTTAAGGGCTTGTCTTGCAACTTGATATGGTGAAACTAGAAGCCGTAATACTACCGGGATGGGGAGCCCAGTTCACGGGAAACTGCTTGGGACCTGTGTGATATGGTAGCCTGTTTCAATTTGGTAGCCACCCTGTTAAGCGTGGCTACGAGCTGATCGCGGACTCGTGGGTTAATATACAGGATTGAAGCTTTTGCCCAAGTTTCCCGGGTCGGTTTTTGTCCTTGTCGTTCAGCGGCTGCCGTTCACCTGAAAGGCACAAGCGAGAAAAGGGTGTAGCACTGCTCTTTAAGTTCTCAGCGCGGGGCAGTGAGCTTGCCAGCGAGAGGACTCACATAAAAATGGTCTAATGGTGCTTTTAACTGGGTTCTTGATGGAGCGCGGACAACCGTCGGAAGAAGGTTATTCCACGCAGTCACTACCCGAAATGAGAAAAACTTCTGCTTAATGGAATTGTGTGCCCTGAGCTTGCAAATCTTCTTACCATGTCCCCGCCGTGTGTTTTCTGGGTCAGTGGTGAAAAACCTGTTGGCCAAACTTTGTTCAAACAAGGCATAAGTAAGAATTAGGTCCCCTTGAAGGCGGCGATAATCTAGGGGAAAGAGGTCGAGCGCCGCGAGACACGTTTCGCAGTCCACGGATTTAAGGCCGGCAACCATTTTCGCGGAAGCTTGCTGGACACGCTCAATAAGGGTTCCACCCTTCGTGCGTCTTGAGTAGACAACTTGGTTGGCATATTCAAGAGGCGGTCTGACGTAGGCCTCATAGAGTATTTGGAAATCCATGCGCGTAATACGCGAGAAGGTGCGCCGAATCATCCGTAGAACGGCGAGTGACTTTTTGGCCAATTTCTCATGGTGCAGTGAGAAGGACATGTTTGAAGAGAGCCAGATACCCAAATCCTTTTTGGTACCTATCTTCGTGATGTCTTCTGGTTCATTTTCACCGTGCACGACATAGGCGTTTGCTGAGTCTTCTCTGAATGACATATGGACGCACTTTTCGTCAATCAGAGGAAGGTGCCAGTCCAACGACCACTGCTTTGCAGCTTCTACATCCATCTGGAGGGCACTGGCACTGGAACTCCAGGATTTCAAGTCATCCGCAAAATGTAGGCATGGACTTGCAAGAGCATCTGGAAGGTCGTTGACGTACATCAGAAACATCAGTGGTCCCAAAACAGAGCCTTGAGGAACCCCAATGGAGACCGGCGCTGGAGAAGAGTAGGTCGAGCCTACTTTCACTCGGAATGTTCTGTCTGATAGAAACGCCTTGATCCAGTTTAGGATTTTCCCTTGAATCCCGTAAGACTCGAGTTTGTGGAGCAGCGGGACGTGTGGGACTCGATTGAATGCTTTTGGGAAGTCGAAAAATATGG
>SJOL01007233.1:1098894-1267037 GCA_004794785.1 Opisthorchis felineus
CCCCCCGACCGGAAAAAACTGGTAGCTGGAGTATTTTATCATTGCACAAACCGCGTTTATGACTGCTTTGATGGTTTTCCACCTTGCAGATCTGGTAGTATGCATGAGGGATGAAAACCTCGTGTGGTGGACGGGTACGTCCTGCAGAGAGGGTCGCCCTGTTACGTTGCAATATGGTGCATTCGTACACCCGCCACTCCTACAGTAGCACGGGTGCGTCGCCCATCGCCGGTGGTTCTGAGCCTGGTCTTTGAATTCAGGAAACTAAAAAAGGGCGCCGCTGTCTTCTGTTTGTTGCTGCTGGTGTTGGTCTCGCCTCGGTTGAGTTATTTATCTGGCAAGGCCATAAACTACAGATGAGAAAAAAACAGGCCTTCCATCTGTAAAAAAAACTATATACCAGGGATAACATGAAGATACTGTGCGATGCCCATGGCCTACATCGACGTGCATAGCTGTAGCTGCCTTCGTCAGAATCGAGGCTACACCGCACCAAAACCCACCTCGTCAAACAAACAAAAAAACCTACCTGCTGCTCCCAGGAGTGGAGACATACAATATATATATATACAGTGAGACTCCAAACCCTCCACTACCAGCGTGCGAGGCTAGCGTCAAAAATCTTTTTCGCCATGCACCACTTTTAGACTGAAGCTGATAGTGGTGCTTCGGGGCCTAGTGACCATTCCCCTTGCGTTCACCTTCCATCCTAGATTGTCCCAGTATTGTCCAACTCACTGTTAACCTCCATGAAATCTAGTCCACTTACTAAGAAGTTCCACCCACGCCAGTCCTAAAGTGTTTGGCTTTCCTTACCACGCCGCCTCCCTCCCTACTTACATCGTACTGTCCTATGTCTCAGGTAGTATAATAGCATATATTGGAAATCTCAGCTTGGCTTTGATGTCTAGATCGCTGAGTGTAGATCCATCCTATTGTGGTGAACGTTCAGTTTTTCTTTCTTCTTAAGGGAGTATACCCTGTCTGATGACTCCTGTAACTCTCTAGGCCTTATTGATCTCATCCCATCTCGTCTTCTTCCCAAGCTTCGACCTGCGGTAATACGTGCTATGGATGTCCTGTTTGGCCGTTATCCACTCCACTCGATCTGTGCATTACATCTGAAGCGATCCCCGACCGGAAAAAAACATATACCACCTGCGATATTACACTGGTTACGCTCTCTCCGCGGAATCCCCTGGAAAACCCACAACATCCCGCTGCTCACAAAACTGCGCACCCCAGCCCAACTGCCTCAATCACGACGTCCATCACGGGGCTGTCCAGAAACTGAAGTATCTCAGTGCAGCGACGACACGGCACTGTCATACCCAGTTTGATATCATGCCCGCAACTGTTCACTCCTTACTTTGACTGCGCCCGCTCGCCCACTCCTTCCCTTACCTACAACCACAATCAAAGTTGCCACCAGGAGGCATTCATTCCAATTTGCTGAACCTTCCATCGGATCTGAACATCTCGGTGTTTTTACTTTGTACCCCTCACCAAGTCAGTCAATTTCCGTGCAGTTCGCGTTCCTTCTTGTTCGTTTTCGTGAACTGCTTCTCCCAAAGAACTTTTACACCCGACCCCGCTCCAGCAGCAACACTACTGAGTCTCCCCCGTTTCACTGCACATTGTGATTCTGAATTTCCTACTACCAATAATCCGTACCGCATATCCCCCCACTTACGCTTTTCGTAACTCTGGCCATACGCCCAACAGCCCAAGGCTACGATGCCTCAGTAGCGGTTTTAGGCTTTAGTTCAAATCAGCCAATCAGATCGTGCCAGTTCTGCTGCCTCTCCTGATCCGTTATTCTGGTTCACTTTTCCTGCAGATTGAAGTTTCTCTTTTATTATTTTTACCACGTACGAGGCAGGAATCCTCTTGCTATGCCCTCCCTCGTATTGTTTTTGCCCGCCACTTTCAAATCTTAATGATCGTACCTTGTCTCATGTGATATGTTCCCCATAAGAAAGAAAGAGCCCTTGTAATTTTGGTTCCCTACCCATGCCGCCTCATGCGTGTCTAAGTCTTCTTTGTATAATGTCCACTCTTTATGTCGCCGTCCCTATTCCACGAAATTCCCAGTACCCACAAACCCCTCCAGTCATGCTCTTATTCTGACTGTAAATTTATGATCATGATTGAATGTATGCCACCCACTAGTTGGGAATAAACATTATTATTATTATTATTATCATAATGACCGGGCAAAAACTACGACGACTGGAAAGGAAAAGATAAAAAATATATCTAGAAAGACTCGGGCTCAACAAATTAGTAGTGGTCTGGTTACCCAAAAAACTACTTCACAAAGTGTGTGGCAAAAAAATAAAAATAACACCGCTAGACTGAGTATACAACAATAAAAGTGTCAAATTGAACAGACCCACTAAGAATTTGTTCTCTTTAAAACAGTTCGTCGTTGGCCCAGGTCAGTGAATAAATAATAATCCAATTATGGTGGTCCAGGGGTCTCCTTTTGAACAGTTCCTACGTATAATAAATCCGGAGATAGTCTGAAGTGTTTTGATACCAGAGTTAGCACATGAAGCTTGCGAATGACCGCTGTAAGCGCGAGCGAAATCAGAAGAGAAAATCGAAGCACGTGACCACGCTTTTATTTTATGTAAAATGGACAAATGCACGTTTTTACAGTTTTTCATATTCAAACAAAAAACGTTTATGCAACTGACGAAATATGTAATGTCATAATGGAAGCAGAAGAACACCACACGCCCAAGCTCATTCTACTAGGCCATCGAGCCTCGGGCGGTCATTGGTGGAAACATCTGTCAAGCGGCTAAGCCGTCGGATGTGGATCACGTGACTCGGTCCAGCCAATCATTTGCTTGAGTTTGGCTTGTGCATGAACTGACTACCCGCTGCATCCAGAACCCGATTCAAAGCACTTTTAGACGCCTTTTTAGTCGAGCCCTCGCTCTGGGACGATTACTGCCCCGCGCTGAGAACTTAAACAGCAGTGCTACACCCTTTGTTTGCCTGTGCCTTTCAGTGGCGTTCTTGTTGTCAGTTTCTATCCAGATTGCCTGAATGAGTGTCTGGAGGTGTAGGCAACTCGGAATGATTGTAGTAAAATAGCACTAAGTCCCTTCCCCGTCCACCTTTATTCTTTTCTTCACAATAAGGCTTTCAAATGAAGCATGGTTGTACGGCAGTGAAGCATCAGTGTTGAACACTGGTGTTATGCTGTCTATGATGATGATGACTGTGCCTTTCAGGTGAGTAGAAACCACTGAACGACAAGAACAAACCCCGACGCGGGAAGTTTGGGTGAAAGTCTCGACCCTGTGTATCAATCCGTGAATCCGTGAAGTTAGCGCTTCTGCAGAGGAAACACCAAGGGTACAGAAAGTGTATCAGATTTCCAAAACCAGGTCAGAGACACACACAGCGCGTCGTATCTAAAGTGTTTGAGTTGATGCCGCTCTGGAAATCCGGACGCCTTCTGGAAGCTGCATCAGCGACCGGCATTCTGTGGACTCCGAAGCATGATTCGTTGCTGGGCCCACACTTTCCACCCATCAGAGCCTGCCTTGATGTCAGGCCTGAGGACGCCCAATATTGTGGTCAATCGCGTGCTTTTTGTCTTGGCTGCAGCAGCACCCAACCACGGGTGGTGAAAGGCCTTGGTGCAGGATTCCGCTTAACATGTACCTTACAGGTATCCCGAGTTGATCTATTTATTTACTGCTCACATATTATATTCCCCACTTAAATGTACATTTAAGTGAAGCACGTGGTTCACTTCCGAAATTCCCATTAGCCAAGTACATCGGGATATACACCTTGTCACACACCCCCAACTACTGTCTACTTTTTAAACCCTCAGTACCCATATCCCACTCGCCTTGGCTTATCCTACATTTCAGATGAGAAAATAGTCCACTCATCTGCCGCTTACCATCTTCACCATGCGGGTGACCTGTTATTTTCTGATCTTTTATAGTTCGTACCTGACGTTGATCGCTGTCACGCTATAATTCTGTGAGACTTGAACCCCCTAAGGTCAGTTGAAACATGCTGTCATTCCGAAACTCCGGCGTGGCCTCTACTCTCCTGGGAGCATCCACATCCCCCAATCCCACAATACTCCGACTTGGTAGCGCTCACCCACTCTTGACCTCCTTTTTGCCAACAAGCTTGATACGATAATTGGAGTTATTGTCCCTTTCCTCTAGACAAGAGTGGACATGCTATTCTTTCCTGGGACTCCATCCTCATACCTGACACCATGGACGCAGGACGTCTTGCGTACCACCGAGGATGTGTTGGCACAAAAAAGTACTTGAACACTTTTGACCAGCTGGCTCATGGACACACTTCCTTGGAAGCAAAGTACCATCACAGCCTCTCCCCCCTCTCCCGAGGCGTAAGCATTGTATCCTTACTTTTTCAAATGGACAACACCCATGTCGCATCCGCCTGCTCTTGAACCGAAAATGACAGCCTGGCTTTGCACCCCAGGACATAATCCCACAAGAACCTTGAAGCCTACCTCGTTCTTTATAGGTAAAATATGGTCGCAATGGGACGAGGCGCACCTCCTGTACCGGGGATAGATGTCCTCAAACTTCTAGCACGTACGATTTCAGTGGAAAACAGAATCACCACCCTTTGTCCTGCGAAACTCGAATGTTTTCGTCATCCATGCTCCCTAGGATGGATTCTGAGCACCCGTCAGTATTTCCCGACCAGCAGCTGCTATTTTGGCACAGTGATCGAGATTGTGTGCTACAGTCCCGCGGGATACTTCGTTTTGAAATTTCTTCGGCAAGGTGAACTCATGTCGGGAAGGCCAGTTGGGAGCAGCCGAACTTTTAGTTTCAGACGACTGTCTCCTGAGACGGGGTGAGTCGGCTTCAGAAACATCTTGGATACGTGTTGCCCAGGCACTGATGGACTGCCAGATCTGCACAAACCGTGACCCAGTGACGGACTCCATAGACCACAGGAAGACCGAGCTGTTTCATGTCGCATTTGATCGTATTCGGTCAGGTTTTCGGTTTTCCTCAGAGGTGAGTTTCATTCTTGACATTTAGGCCCCGAGGTTTGTTTGGTTATTTGGGCATCGTCACTGCGCAACAGGCGCCCAAACCATTGCAAACGCCCTCGACGGAGTTGAGCTAGTTATGTTAGGTCATGACAACGTTTTTGCATTTCGCCATTGAATACCTCTAACTAACGAACTCACTATTAGCCGAAGACACCAGTTGTCAAAAAACAGCTTTCGGACCTCTGCTCATAGGGGCCATGTTCCGCAAGCATAAATCAGAACTGGATGGATGGATGAGCTGAAGACTCGAGTCTGGGAGCGTAAAGTAATCTGTATTGTTCTCCACAAGACTGGGTCAGTTGCTCAGATTTAGCGGCCTAACTAGGCACCAGAGTATCCTTCCAATGACCGTCTGAGTGACGAGTCTACTGCGAAGTTAAGGAGTACTGGCGAAAGTGAGAAGTCTTGTCATACACCAGGCAATGTCGAACACCATAGTCACGTCGTATACCCGGACCCGAGCTTTCAATGATGAGCAGTAGACCTTAATGAAGTTTACCAGCTTCGTGGGGACACCGTCAGCTAAGGGAATCGCCCAAAGTGACCCCCGGTCAGTCGAATCAAACGCAGCCCGAATCGTCATCGTCGGCAGCGTAACATGAGTGTTCAATACTGATGCTTCGCTGCCGTACAACCATGATTTGTTCGAAAACCTTGTTGTAAAGAAAAGAATAAAAGCTGACGGGGGAGGGACTTAGTGCTAGCCTACCACAATCACTGGGGTTCCTACATCTCCGGACACACTCAGGCAATCTGGACAACAATCTGATAACAAGAACGCCCCCAACATCGATGGGCAGGCATATCTTGGAGAATCTCCAACCAGGGGCAGTAGGGATCACGCGGTCCCCATCCTCGAACGCTAATCGCACCGACAGCTTTCAGACTTTTTGTAATCTCTTTCATGCCAGGTCAAGGGTTGGCCACCTCTCTGCTTCCGCCACTCTGAATTGGGCACGGAAAACAGCACCCTCTTCGGCAAGTGATGGTTCGACATACGCAATACATGGCCTAACCAACGCAGCTTCTGGTGCTGGACACATTCTTCGATAGAAGTCCCCGTTGAACAACCGAATATGCACCTTCTAAGTGCCTCGTTACGGATTCGCCGACACCAACCTACACGAGCTATGGTTCAGAGACAACGGTTCTGGAAGACTTGAAGACGTCTGCGTTCCACTGCTCGAACAGGCCAAGTCTTGCAGCCATACAAAAAACAGCTCGTACCGTAGCCTGATGGACACGTCTCTTGAGATTCAGGGATATACCGCTTTCACAGCATAGGTGTCTCAAATTAGCAAATGCGACCCACGCCTTGCGGATTCGTGCATTTACTTCATCTCCCACACTACAGTCGGAACTAATACAACGTCCAAGATACGTAAAACGCTCCGCGGTTTCAAGTGTCTCTCCCTGGGTTGTAAATGGCGTGTTCAGTGGCTGCACGCCAGAAACATGACCTTACACCGTCTGGGTACAAAGCATACGCCAAAGGACGGGACGTCTGCATATTCCAGCTCAACAAGGTTTTCGTCAGAGGTTATTTGAACACTAGGATTTTAAAGACCTTCCAGTGTTCGTCTCATTATCTCGTCAATCACGAAATTAAATAGGAATAAAAAGCGGCCATTCCTGATGGACATCACTTTGCGTACGGCAGCTTTTTGAAAGCCCTTCGTATATTCTCACATGCCCGGAAGTCAGAACACAAAGAACATGTCCAAAAGCCTCCGCAGCATTTCTTGATGGTGTCAAGGAAAACACACCAGTCAACCGAGTCAAATACTCCTTAGGAATCCAGGAACACATGAAATTATGAGCCGTCTATACGTATGGCGTTCTAGCACTTGATAGAGTAAAGATTAGGTCAACGCAACCACCACCAGGCGGAAATTCCGCTTACTGCCCTCGGGTCCGTTTTTCACGAGCCACCATATAATGACGAAGGAGAAGTGACGCCAAGAGTCTCGTTACGACCGGGGTCAAGCTGATCCCGCGTGATTATCGCACCCATTACGAACCCCCCCACACACACACACACGATTCTCCCCAGTTGTCTGGAACAGTCTCCTTTTCCCAAATGCAGGTAAACAGATCAGACAACCGCTGATTGAAGACTTCACCCCTATCTTTGAACAACGCAGGTGGGAGGTCAGGTTACTCGGTTGTGCTTGAGAGAACATATGCAGTCGTAAGCCTTCGAGGCCTTAAGGGGTTCCAGGTTCACTGTCCAGGGTTCTGCCTCAGCTGTAGGTTCCAAGTGAACGACAGCGGTTGGCTACGATAACTGTTGTTCGGAGTATTCGGCCCAGCGGTCTAGGTGTTCTTTATCCAAGATGATCGCGCCACTTCGATCCTTGCTGTTTTCGCTCACAGACGGTTTCTGGGGGTGGGTCACACGGATCAACTGAAATACTCTTCGGGCATTCCCGGTTGTCTGGGCCTCTTCCATTTCCTTAGCTTTCCGTGTCCACCAGTCTGACTGATTCTGATGTGCAGATCATTCCAAGCTTCCCATGTGCTTGCTACATCCAAAACAAGGTAACAAAGATAAGGACAATCGTTCAGCTGTAACACCCTTTCGGTGCCTAACTGCCGTACCACCCGAAGAAGGCACGATGACTGATATACTGCCAGGTTGCCCAAGCCTAGACAGCAGAAGTCGAGATGCAGAGGCCGGGTCTGAAGCACGGGCCTTCCGGTCAGTAAAGTCGCGCCCTAACCGCTGAGCCATCTCGCCCCCACATCTAGAACAGCTGCTTCCTGTATAGCCACCCTGTGCTCTTACGAATGGATGGTATTATCTTTTAGATGCAGAGGAAGCCAGTGCTGGGCTTTCATAGGGATCTGACCTCTCCCCCGCCCTATTCCTTCAGTTGGACAGTCTATCACCCACCTGTTATCTCGTATTCATCCCTTTCTAGACGGTTTAACTGCATTATTTTCCGTCCTATCGCCCTCAGCGCTCCACTTCATTCCAACTGCACTGACCGTGCACAAGCTACTTCTGCTGTACATGCCAACCTTGCTAGTATCTGTTACGATAGCTTGTCAAATACATTGGTGCTCCAACCTTCCAAACCCCTCCATATGTCCATATTCCGTCTTCATTCCACGTCCGTTTGATGCCTACTCATTGGATTCACTATCATTCCGCGCCTTCCCTTCGTTCACTCTTCATCCTACTCCTCACGTTTTATTCTCACAACAGTATCTGGGACAATTAATCTCCTATTTCGCTTGCGCAAATACTTCACCTGTGGCCAAACACCTCGGTTTTATGAGGATCAATTTGGTGAGAACATCGGACTTGCAATGTTGAAGTACGTCGGATATTCTTCGGCGGAAATAACTTGCTGGCACTCCACAGTTTGCGCTGCCTTGGTCACGTGCTCCGTGTGCCAGTCGACCAACTCCCTCGAAGAGCTCTTTTCTCACAACCACACAGATAGTGGAAACGAGCCAGAAGGGTCAAACAATGAATTGAGAGCAAAGTATGGAAGGAATCTCAGCTGCGCTGACCATTGCCGCCTCCTTGATTGAAGACCCTTGGACATACACATCAATAATTAGAGACATTTACAAGCAACCCAGTCGCGCGCTCAATGATGCGTATTCATCCAATTTGTTGCCTTCAATGCATAGCTTTATTCGATCTTGCCAATAAAAAGCCCACCGAGACTCCTGACTTCACGAATCAACTATATCAGCTAACGCCTCCAGTGCGTAGCTATCCAGCCCCGATCTCCCCAGATCATCGGTTGACGAAACTGTGCCAACTGTAACACATGTACGCGCCTTTTGTGGCTGAAGACGGTGGTGATGACTACAATTTCTTCTCCGTGGCGCTGTTCTTCAGGTTTTTAGTATCAACACTGGGGTTCCGTAGGACTCCGTTCAATCTCCGTTTCTGGTGACACTCATGCATCTTCAGTCGATATTGACGTCCACAAATCCACTTCTTACCATCCCTGTCTCAGGTAACAACCACGTACAAGCCCACACGTCAGCGTCTCGAATGGCGATCCTGTTGCCATTCACGATTGGGATTTATCAGAAACACTTGCACCCGGCCCTTCCGCACCCTTACGTCTTCCCATCCTCTCGTTTTCCGCCAGCCACATTCCATCCAGTGGTCCCGGCTCCACTTCACGACCCCCCACTTCACTTCTCCATCTGCCATCCACCAGTCTTTCCTGGCCATTTAATCGAACAAGTTACCACTCAGGCCTCCAAAAAAGTAGGATTTCTGATCCATTCGCCAAACCTCCTCCCAACTACTCTCAATTCGCAGATTCAGATCCGTCTTCCCCCCCCCCCGTCTACTACTGTTGTCATGTGTGGAGTGGGGCACCTTCCACTCACGTTTCACTTCTCGGCCAAGTTCGTTGCAAAGTATTGCGTCCCACTGCCCTTCCTACTCTGATCGATGACTTTCAACTCCTTCCCTACCCCGTTTTCATTGTCGCTGCTATCACGATAGGTGTTTTCTAGAACTTGTATTTTCTGCTCCAACTTTTAAGCCATACGTTCGTGCAACTCGCCAGTTCGCTTTGAGTCACCCAGTTGAAAATTTCCTATTTCCACACAAAACCCTCCGTTTTTGTCCTCTAAAAGGGACGACTCTGAAACACCTCAAATGAAGTGATTTAGTCAGCTAGTTAAAACATCTCGCGTCCACCTTATAAATCGACCAGCCTTGTCACCTGGTCTGGCGAAACTAGTGTCAAAAACCAAACGATACTCACCAATAAGTCTACTTATTGTTCCCAAAACTTTTCTGAACTGATTATTTCTCAACCTATCCCAGGCGTTTTCGAGCTGCTTGATGATCCATGATTCTGCGCACCTGAAAACGTCTAAGGCGTATATTGCCGAAGTGAAATGAACGATGGTAGTACAAAGCTGTGCCGACTTAGTGTCGCAGTACTCCAGAACGTGTCCATTCCTCAAAAGAAAGTAAATCATAAACTACATCCCCTTTTTTGTGACGTAGCTTTCAGTTAACGTGGTTGGTGATAACATTGAGAGAGCCTCTAACTAGTTCTTATTCCCGTCCGTATGTGACGCGGCGGTCCCGAAATATCCCCGTCAGTTACAGCTGCTCAACTTGAGGTAATTACCTCCACTGATACCTGCCAAAGTGGTGTTGCTCTGGTAGTACTTGTTAACCTCGCTATTCGTGACGGTTTGGCATTGCTTGAAACTATCTTCTAACGTTCAGCAAATACACTCGTCTACATACCAGCTTGGTTTTCACGGGAGACTCACCCGAATCGCAGCTGAATCTCCCGTTTATGTTCTTCAGCTGATTGTGCTGCACCAGGCCGCCTCATGCTTTAGCTGGTACGATATTCGAGTATCGCAATACTTGACACACAAGTAACACACTACTCACAAGGTTGATGAAAACTCTTCGACAGCCCACGACCGGTTTCGCCCTTCTTGAGGCTCATCAAGTAGTCGCAGGACATCATAAACAAGAGATTCAGCTGGAACTCAGGTGATTCTCCCGTAAAAACAAATTGCTATGCATACGGGTGTATTTGTCGAATTTCTTTCAATTTGCATTCAACTAGAACACAAGGGTGACGGAAACTCGGGACTGCGCCTAACTTATGAGCTCCAAGGAAGGCGGAATCGGTTGTGGGCTATGGAATAGTTTTCAGCAGTCTTATGAGTAGCGTTTATACCTCCCAACATTTTTATTTTTTGCCTCGCCACTACCGTAATAATTCCAGCTTACGTCATTGACACACCTAGGCAGTATGACTCTAAGGTTGTGCATACTGAACAATCCAATCTAATGTTTCATTTCTCCTTGCAGTTTGCTATGGACAAGACGTAATTAGTCCATCTACATCGCTATGCTTCAGAGCACTTGAAAACGTTTTACCTGCTCCGCATCAGTTTATCCTACCTTCTGCTTCCTGATGGGTGGCGGTTTGTCCAAAATCATACCTGGTATTTACGTGGGAGGCTTGGCTGCTGCTAGGTCTCAAATGCAGCTTGAAAAACACCACATCACACACATATGCACCGTATTACAAAACACAGTCGAAGTGAGTATCTCTCTGTACGAAGTTTTCACGATGATCGAAGATCCCTAACAGGAAGCAAATTGTGTTCCGCGCTGATGACTCCCCTTCTGAAGACCTATCCCGATTTTTCGAGGATGCCTGTTTTTTTATTCACGAAGCTCGCGTGGCCGGTGGTGCTGTTCTCATTCATTGGCAAGTTCTCAGCTAGTTTAATTCAACGCGATTTGTTTTAGTTCTTGCTTCAGGCACAGTGATCACCGATAGTTTTATTTCAGCTGATGATTAGCTGTTGATTGATTTTTGGTTCTTTTTCGTCTCGTTTTGGACTTTGACGTGGCTACACTGGGTAATTAAGCCTGTAGAACCGAGCAATCTGATTAGTCAGCTTGGTGGTGTTTTGCGTTATCTCTGATCCACGATAGAAAAACCCATTGCATCCATCTCATTTCGGGCCATCCCCCTACATACTCTCCCGTACTTTTCTTATACATACTGTTGTATGCCATTGATTATTTTGTTTGGTTTCCGAACACATGACTGAGCACAACTTGCTCCAGACGTTCCCGAACAAGCACAGACTGACCTATCCCCCCTGGTCAACAAATTCCTGAATTTAGTGTCTGGAATCAACGCTGGTTCATTAATTTTGGGAGTCTGAATAAAATTTAAAAATTCAAGAAAATCTCATAAGGAATTAAACGGGAACTAACCAAGTAGTTATCTTAATTAATGCGAATGGCTGTGGATGATTTAGCGGGAGATGTGTCTGCTTACTTTCTAATGGCCATACAGATGTTGTATGATCATATGTATTCAGTGGCTCAGCTGTCAACAAAGAAACCGCACTGCACCGTATGGAAGCCAACGCCACAATCTAAACTTGTTGTCCCAATCTTTAGAGAAAACTTTTCCAGCAGCGAGCTTGCCACTTCAGGTCGTTTTGCGAGTCTTAAGAGGAGAGGCTAACGGAAAATAAATATTGACAGTTTGGATCATTAGGGATGGTAGTCATCATGATTATCGCGAAAATAGCACGTTTACGGTTTTTCTTCCGAGAATGCGGACACTTCAGACAATGTAACAATGCATTATGTCGCTCCATAGTGGCCTCACATTGTTATGCCACTAAAGTTGTAGGACTAGCCAATCGCCTGAGGACATGGTGATTATTGGCTGAACCTAAAATACTGTCGGGTAAAGAATAAACACAGGTCCGCTGCCCGCAGCACATGGGCCATCGGATTACCGCACCGCAATGTGCATATTGACAACCTATAGGATGTTATCGACTCACTCGATAATCTGAGTCAATGAAGCATAGCATCCGGAAGGCACTTTGTCAGAAATTGAATCCATGAAACAAACGGAAAAGATTCCAGGACTTTTCTCGTAGAAAATACAAGACCAACAATAAACACAGCAAGTGCAAATGGTCAACTTGTAAACTACACTATTACAGAGTCTGTGCTATTCTATATATATTCTATTTTTGTAAAGAAACAACGACGGTGGGGAATTGAATGTTACCCTTTGTCCTTTTGGGACAAAAATCATCCGAAACTGCAGGAAATGTAGCAGGTTTTGAAAAGCGTCAAAAATCTGAACCTAGCGTACAACAAAGCTGCCGTCATCATCATCGACAGCATGACATCAGTGTTCAACACCGATGCTTCGCTGCCGTAAATAACAAAACGAACAAAGCTGCCTGGTCATAAGAGATAGTGATTATAGCACCCGGATGGCTATCAGGGTGCATATTTGGTGCGCTAAAAATTTATTGTGCCAATGTGGTTACCGAAGTGAAGTAGGCACTTTCGTTGCGTTGTACTTCAAGTAAAGTCTCGGATCCATATTCCAATCCTACTATCCAAAGCAAACTCGGGACAAATCGAACCTTTGTGTTGGAGGCATTGATCGGTTGCAGGCGCTTGTATCCCATCTATCAGCTGTGTACGGCTCCTTTATTCCGCTCGCACCTTCGACCGTAAAGTCATGTCGAACAATCGTCTGTCAACTGTGCACTAGTATGGTTTAATGTTGGCATGTGATGTGCCATCGCAAATGGACATGACATGTTAGTTAAACGTCACTTCACGCAGGAGTGCATTTTCCACGCCATGGGCCGAGAACATGAAGTCTTCACACTATTTTTGTCCAAAGGTTTCCAGATGGCGCTTTGCACACTGCGTCTTTCTGGTTTGTGCGTAACGCTATTGGTGGGTTTAATTATATGCCGGCGAGCGATACTTTTTACCACACGCACGAAATCTAGCACATCGGTAATAGGGTGTGCTTTAGAATGTCCTATACTGTGCTGTTTTTCCCGGTTGTATAAACCCGCTGATTTCGAAACTTACATGCAGATGTTAATGCACTGCTTCATAATCAGCCCTGATGATGGCTGGTGGTAACAACGAATTATCACTTTAATTCGTGTTTGTTTTTTATCATACATGTCACTTCAAGTTGGCGTTTTTCTTGTTGAAGATAGGTTGACCTGTTAGATCATCGTCGGATGCAATTCACCACTTAACCAGGGTAGTTCGTAAGCATACTGTTCTTGGCCTTTTATCAAAGTTCTTGCTTGGTTATTGGTAATCTGAAGGCAGCCGAAAGTAGATGTGGCTGGTGTTGATCAGGTGGCTGTTAATCTGTTCGCCGATCTTGGTAATTAGCTTGCAAATGTTTCGTCTCCAGTCGAGGAAACGTCATCATTGGAGGAGCTTAGGCCTCCAAGCATTTACTCAGATAATCCGGACCAAAACTCACCCTGTAAGACCCCTCTGAAGAGGGGCAACTCTCTTGGAAATACACTAACAGCGGTCTTCGTCAACCGCAACTTCGTATAACGTCCTTCTCGAAGAGACCCAAAAGCTCCATTACCCGTGATGCCCTCTCTTCGAGTGGATTACCATGTTTGATCCATGCTACTTGAAGTGTTGGGTATAATTCATGCAGATTCAACACATCCTCTGAACTCTTTGTCATTTCAACCATTTTGTCTGACATAGTTTTTGGTTATGATCAATAGAGATGTATGGGTGGTGCACGCACCTGGCGAACACGAGAATCACATACCAGGCCATGTGACCACTGGTTGGTTGACTGTAATGGCGCGCGTCAAACGAAGAACAGAGTCACGTTTGTCCGGAATGTCGGGCAAGCCGTGCAGATTACATATGATGTATAATCCCAGAAACTATCTTGCCACATGAGCGGTGCCGGTTACAGTGTTGATAAAAATTGCTGAAGGTTCACTGTCAGCTTCGCCTTGTTTGGGGCTCATTAATTAGGCGCATTCCCCGTTTTTTCTTGCTTGAACACCATATTGTGTCTATTGCTCACTTGCATACTCAGTTGATGTGGAAAAAATTGAACTTGTAATGTATGTCAGTGATTTTCTGCCTCTCTTATACGCATCAGAGGTAGAATCATCGTTTGTCTTGATACTTTCAATGCTAGCCCAATTGAGTCCTGAAGCAGCCTTGGTGTCGGACATTTGGTGGGAGAACATCATAAACGAGAGGTCTAACTGAGTATACAAACGAGTTGAAATGACCGTAAAACATGGTTTTCGAAATGCGATCACTGTTTTGTAATACCTCCACTTGTTTTTCGTCAAAAACATTACCGAGGGCAGCTTTGAAAGAATTAAAGCTATGGTAAAGCTTCCTATCAGAGCGGCCGATGAGATTTGCATATTCAAAACAGAAAATTATTCTTTAGCATTAGTTCACAAAAGAGTCATGCATACATTGGTAGAGGGCCAACTAAACTGTTGGTGAGAATACTTCGCCAAGCAGTGTACACGCTGGCCTTTATCGTATATCAAACTTCCAATGTTATTGGTAATTAACTCACTACCAAGTACATTTTTTTGCGTTGGTTGAAACCACTTCCGTGCATTGCCGGCTACATTGACCTTGCATTTTCCCGGTCTCGACACGACTCTGTCAATGCGCATGCTTTGGTTGAGCTAACATCTAACTGACCGCCTGGCTCAGTTGTGCCTTGAGACTTGAGTGATACATCGTCTCGGGCCGAAAACTATCAGCAACCTTTCTGAGATCCCGTGGTATCTGTGTCCGCGTACGGCTGTGGATATATCTTTCCACTCACGATCAGTTGCAGTCTTTGAGTGATAGTGGTGAGTGAAGTTCACGAAAATGATGCTTAACAACCTTGACAAATGGTCTTTACGTTGGGATGGGCCCCGTATGATTGACAAACGACGGGCACTCCGAGGAAAACATTGTAACGAGAGGTGCAATGGAAAAGCCTACGAAAACATCACTGACACTACATCAATTATTAACCCTAATCTATTTGAAAGCCTCATTATAAAAAAGGTAATAGGAGCGGATAGGGAAGGGACTTAATCCTAGGCCACTACAATCATTCCGAGGTACCTATGCCTCCAGAAGCTCACTCAGACAATCTAGATAGAAGTTGATAATAAAAACACCATTGATATCGACTAGTAGCTGTTGTAATGTTTCCATTCATGCACACCGAGGACCACGCGGACCTCATCCTGGAAGGAGGATGGCGTCAACAGTACCCAGACCTCGTAATTGGTTTAGTTTCTCTCTGTCAGGTCAAAGTCTTACCATATCTCTGCTTACACCACTCTGAATTGGGTACGGGAAACAGGACTGTTTTCAATTAACGATGATTCAGCATGTGGAATATATGATCAGACCATTGTAACTTTGGGTGTGGGCACACTCTGATTGAAGTCCCTGTTGCACAACTGAATATTCGTTTTCTAGTTATCTGGTTATGGTTTCATTGGCACACCAGCTATAATTCTGGATTTTATGTGGCGGATTCGGTGAATGCATTTCTGAGAGCATGACCTTACACTTTGTCAGTGCAAAGCGCATTCTAAATGATGGGACGGCCTTGACAATTTCGTCCTGTAGCTCTTCCCCATCAAAGACGGGAATGATATCGGGTGTATGCCCCAGATCAGCAATGTTCTCGCCAGCAACTGCTTGAACACCAAGGTTTTGGAAACCCTCTGGCGTTCGTCTCACTACCCCACTGATCACGAAATTATATGGGGTTGGGAGAGTTGGCATCCATTTTTCAGAGAGCTCCTCAGGCACTCTCATACGGCTGCAAATATGAAATTGCAAACTTTCGGGGCATTCCTTGCTAAGAAGATCAGGCCCGTTAACAGTCAAATGTGACTTGAAAATCCAGGGATATTAAACTCGTGGGTCACCGACAAAGGACAAGCGACTCCAAGTGTCTCGTTACCAGCTCTGCGATTGTCATATCCACTGCGATACCCTTTTTTAAAAAGGGGCACCACCTGTGACTCTTGCCAGTTGTCTAGGACAGTCTACTCACAAAGGAAAGCAAACAAGTCAGACAAACACTGATTGAAGACCTCACCCTCATACTTGAATACAGGCAGGTGAACCGTCCAATAGATCGATGGCGCTTGAGAGAATATACGCAGTCGTAAATCGCCTAGGCCGTAGTGTTCTAAGTTCGCCATCTGTGATTCCACTGTAGTTCGAGAATCGGACTCAACAGAAGCACGAGAATAATCAGCCTACCGATCGAGGCGTTCTTCCTCACTTCAGCTGGTCGCGCAAGTATAATCCTTGATGGCCTTGTTCACAGGTGGTTTTGAGGATCCGTTCGCAGGGATCAGCCGGACTAAACTCCGGGTATTCCCGGCATTCTTCTCCCCTTCCATTTAGTTAGATTCCATGACCACCAGACTTCACAGTCAGCGCTCACGCTAAGTGTCACCTGAAGTGTGATAATTCGGCCGGTTAAATCATGTTCAGGACCTGAGGGAACAACGCTCCAAAATTCTCTCTGATATCAAGTCCTTGAGTGGAGCCCGCCGTGCCATGCCGCAGACGAAACCCCAGGCTTTGTGTAAGGACGCGGGGATCTCCGACATCCGATGATGCAGCAGTCATAAGAGAGTCCAGAAGACGACTCCATTGAATTCCTTCGACTTCGGGGTATGCAGGCCTTTCAGTTACTAAGACATTTGTTTACAGCCTGCGCAGTTTTTAGGAGCGAATAGAACTGAATCCGGAAAAGTGTATGATCGGAATCTACCTAAAGAAGCGACAATTATTTGTTGATCCTAACCTCCGGTAACTGATGGCAACGCGAAGGCACTATGTAGCCAGACGATTTCGGTTACCCTAGAAATTATTACCGCGTAAAAACAGTTTCTGATCACCGCATAGCTTAAGCGGGTTGTTCGTCGCATGTCCAATCCAATTCCACCAAATTTAGTCTGAGATGCGCTTTGTTCAGTTTTGTGTTCAGATCTTCGACAACTACAGCTATAGTTGGGCTTTTAGCCCGTCGTACCACGGCACTCAAGGCTTCAAAAAAATTCCCCTTGGTGATGTCAGAGCTACGGTCGCTTGGGACATAAGCAGACGAGATAAACAGACGACTATCAACTTCCCCCTTGTGAGATTCCTTCACGGACATTGTCAGACTAACCATACAGAGGTGACTATCGAAAGGTATCCGGTCAAACAAAAACCCTTATGCCAGGTGACTTAGAACGATACTTATCCCTGCACTGCTTGTCACAGTGGCCCAGGGCTGCGCAGCCGGGAGCGAGAGGGAGTGATGAGCTACTTAAATCAACACTTGTACTTGGGTCTTGGATTCATTAACGATACGCAGCATACATTGATTTCAAGCGAGTCCAGTGTATGAGCAAGACCAGTCTGCCCCGCCTGCTTCAGAGTGCGAATAGTTAAGGTGGCCAGATAAACCGGGCGTCGATGCTTGAAGGTTGATTTCGAGCTGCCTGAGGCTGTCAGTGCTGGGTTACGCACCGATGCCGCAGCTAAGGCCGAACAAGACGAACGGAATCATCAGCCCCAATGGATGGGCCTATGGGGCTGGGGGAAGAGAGAAGAAAAAATCTGAGAGAGAAAGGAAACGTCAACAGTAGTGTGTTTTCGGCTACCTGCCCTGTTGTATGCAGCAAATAAGGCCTTTGGCTGGTAACACCATTCGACGACCGATATGTCATGAGACTATTTCTGGTTGTGGGGATCATGGTCATACACAGACTGAAATACCACCAGGGCGTCGAAACCTAGATTAGGGCCCTCAGCAAAAGACTGGCTCGAAAACAAGGTGGTTTTGTGTGGCTGGAGCTACATTGGATTTCTTAAAGAACAAGTCTCCACACGTTCCAGCCTTCATCCTGGAAGATCAAACCTCCGTCGTTAGAGGTCAGGCCTCTAACCATTCACTAACCCGATGTGAACAATCCTGTGTTTCACATGAATCCCCCCAGTCTAGGTCAGTGGGTCACGAGAGCGCTCAAACTGTCATCTGATCCCCAAACGGGATGTCAATACTTTGAGCAGCTCATGACTGTCAAGGTGTCCTCGAATTCGTACATGAAACTGCCAAAGCTTTGTACGATATTTTAGTTCCGTTTACTTGAAGGAAGGAGAATTTTCTAGAGGATGCACGGTACTGGTCGGGATGTCCCCCAATTTCACTATAACTATACTAAACTGTCCTCTGAATCTGAACCTTCTCCACTGCGAAGTGTTCACGTGAAAATGTTCTAGCGATGCCTTTTCACGCCTCTTTTTTTCAATAATTTCACACTGCGGCGTATCGCAGTGTACCCGTTCACATACGCCCCGGGATTTTCTTTTCTCAACTTTGCTTGTTCTCCTCATTCTTTTGGTAGCGCTTGTGGTGTTTCACGAAGTGTGACGATCACGCTTGCGTATCTGATGGTTGTGACAGACTTCTCCTTGGCTGAATTATTCAAAGCTGTTCAGGGGGCCAGGCATTGTGCATGTCCGAATCATGGCTTCATGGTAAGTACCTTCTGTCTTCTTCTACGGCCTGCATTCCTGCTATTGAACCCCGACTGATGTGCTAATCACCTCTCTAAGTAAACAAACAGGTTCTGATGAACAAGAAAGAAACGTGGATCAGGTGATCATCAAATGTTCCGTGATTTATTAAAGATGCTATCCATTCGGTTCGGTGATGAAAATAGTTTTTTCACAATACTTAGTAACAATACTGCTACAGTACCAAGTATTTAAATCCATTACTCACACATGAACGTGAGTGAAACGGGTAAGTGGGTACCCGTGTTTACACTTGGCAGTGCAGATCATAGACAAGCATAAGCATGCGAAAGGTACGATCATTCAGTACTATGAGAATAGACTCAGGTACATCATAGACATGGATCCGATTTCCCAGTCAGTGAAACAGATTTACCGCCATCGTAAGGATGACTGGTTACCATAAATGGATGTGGAGACTAAATGTGCTTGATTGTGCGGAAGGACTGGTGGTCGGCCGACATCGTCGACTGTCATCATTTTCTGAACAAGTATGCTGCATTGCAGTTTTCTTCGGGCGCTTGCTCGTGAGTCCTAACACTAACGTCATCAACTACCTGACGTGCCCTTGTCTGCATGGTTTCTCGTGACTTATGATAACTTTTACCACCATAGTGAGGACCGTCAATTGAGATTTGAATGTTGTTAATATCCACCGAATCTCCTGTAGCTCCAACGAGTTTTATGACAAGCGTGACTTTCACACGGACTTCGTCACGGTATTCCCCTCAAGAGAGGTCACTCCCCTGGAAAGTTCATAACAAACATCCCTCTCCAGGTTTACGCAGGCTTTATTATCTTTAGAGGGTTTGTTATTTTGTTTCCACAGGAGTGATTTATCCTCCCTAAGAATCCGCAAATCTGACCATCTACAAAAAATGCAGGCAAACTCGAGCCAAAATGCAATTCTGAAGAATGCGCGCCAATGACTTCTAAACCGCTTGGAACCCCTTTGAGGCCAGCTGCAATTAAACACCAGAAACACTTTATCACTGCTCCGTGTGTTTTTAGTTTCCCTGCAAGTGGTCGTGGGCTCAGTGGTTAGAACGCGAATTTACTGAGCGGAAGGTTTGTGGTTCGAACCCGACCTCTGCATCTCGACTTCTTCTGTCTAGGCTTGGGCACCATGGCAGTATCGCAGCCCTCGTGCTTCCTTCGGGTGGCATGGCAGTTAGGCACCGAAAGAGTGCTACAGCTGGATANTATATATATATTATAGTCTGTTTTTTTACGCAATCCCAACTGAGGAATATGGATGCTCGTAGAGACAGCTTCATTTATTTCGCCCATTATTGATGATGATGATATTATTATCATTATTATTATTATTATTATTGCAGCGTTATCGCCCTTTTACTCATGTAGTTTTCCTACCATTTTTAATGAAACCAGCAACAACTGTTAGACTTTGAACGGAGCGGCCGCGTGGCTATGTTACGTGAAAAGCTGTTTAGTCGTTTTGGCGAATGGCCCGCGGAGAGGCGGAAGCAAGATACCGATGCCTTGACAGCTGCCATTAAAGCACAAGAGCATTTCATTTTACATGGTGTTTACCCAGGAGAGGAACCTTTGGATGGCCTCACGCCTAGCGCCATGCACGCTGCCGACCCAGAAGGTAAAGCCACCAATCCGGATCTACCGGCTCCCGTTGGAAAACTCAAACACACCGTGTTCACCGTATACTCAAATGACAAACCTCGAAGTTTGGAAGACTTCATCGCATCGCGGTGCCCCCCGGAAGATGTTGGAGCCGAAGCAGAGGACAAATAATAATGCATTTTCATGCTCTTTCAGGTTCTCACGGACATTTTTACACGCACATTCTGAGGCACTTTCAAAAGCGCAACTGTATCATAATTGCAGTTTACCCCACTTCTTTTGCTCCACTTCTAGCCTGTTTACAAAAAAACTTCCGGAATGTTCCTTAATCTCAAGTTGACAAAAACTTGCCATTCTCTCATATGACCCCTTTACTGCACCTTTTACTGCCTCGTATGAATCGCAATAGCCCTGGCGTAGATTTTTAATGTGTGATTGGGTCGGGGCTTGACATTCTTCTCCGATTTGTTGTGGCATTGACCATGTCCCTTTTGAAAGAGTTGGACTTACTTGACCTTACTTAATTGCTTGTTTTAAACACAAAAAGCGAGATACACAGAGAGGTTATGCAGTAGTTGAGTCAGAAATAAGGGCTAATATTACCAGGATGTGTCGAATCTACAAATATGTCCTACAAAGCGCTACAGCATCATTACAACACCAGGCTGACCCCACTACATGGCAGTTACGTTTGTTGCCTGACTTGAATGGTGGCGACTAATGACGAAAGGATGAGTGTGGAAAAGCAAATTTTTATGGATTCGTAAGTACCTACAACCAGAAAGAAAAGACAGATCCCATTGGGCTGCACGCAAACTCCCTGTCTCTCGCCTTTCGAGCGAGAAGCTTATGCGTCGTGGACTCAAGCCCCCCCCCCAGGACATTTTTTTTGGTTCTTATCACGTCTATGCGAGTTTCTGTTCAAGATAAGAAATCATCGCCTCGCGCGGTTGTGCAACAGTTCTATTAAAGTTAATTTATTTAACATTAGATGGTGGTCTGGGTGAAGCACTAATAGAGCTGTGGTTCACGATGAGCTTACAGGTTTATATTTCCAGGTAAGGAGGTCAACTTATTGCTTTACGGGACACCGGAATTGGAAGCCTACGCGGTCACCAGCACGTTCTAAAACTAGTGTTTGGCTAGCTTTTCTGACTACGCCCAATGCAATTGTCTCGTTCAAAATTCCTGCAACTTGACTTTTAGCTTCCGCTGTTTCGTTCGGCAAACGAAAACGTTGAATTTTGTAGCAAAGCTAGGTATTTCGACTTTTTTTGGTGATGGATTACTTCTTGCTTGGGCACTGATATACGGTGCTCGTCCGAGGAAAAGGGACGCCACGTGGCAAAAGACTTCTGACTTTTCCTGGAAGTGGCCTCCATTATGGAGGGGTTTCACACTAGATGGTGGCTGATTATGGACGCTGTTATGGCTTATTCAGCGGAGTGGCTTTATTCTTTTAACTCACCGTACAAAGCAGCTTTCTCCTGGTTAGTTTAAACTGAGGGACAGTAATTCTTTGCGCTGTTCCCTGCCGCTGCAAGAAGACCGCTACTCATAGAAGAGCTGTACTATTGATAAAAAACTGGCTTTTTCCGTATGTCAAACCTGTTGCCCCATTTACTTACAAACATCTCTCTTGCGGTTGCCCCCCCCCCGTGTACCTCTTGTTAGCGTTGCCAGAAAGTTCATGATGGATTCGTTGGAAGTACTCTCAGACTTAACGAGCTGTATGTGTTTTCAGTTGCTAGTCATTCAATAGAACTTTCGGATAACGGGCCGGGAAGACCGCAAAGTTTCTGTTTTGCGTAGTAGTTCGTCCATTAAACAATTGTTTCGTGTAACATTCTAAAGCTATAAAAATGGATGCTGGATCGTGCGGTTTACGTCAGTATCCTTGACGATGGGACGAAGTATGTATAGGGCGTATGGGCGCGGCTATGTAACTGAAAGTCATTGAGAATGGATGGCCATGGGTACCAAAACGTCAAACCTTACTCTTTTAGCCCATGTCGCTGCGTTCTGAGATCACACTAAACATTTATTACAGGGTAACTCGCTCCCTGGATTGTGGCCAACTAGCAAAGATAATCTTAGTTTTTCAAGCAGCTTTCGCCTTGCGTGCGAATTGGAGGCTGTACACTGCGTTCTGTTTATGGCCTGCTCATGAATGGGTGGTAATTCTTACGAATCCATGGGCAACATAAGTGTTCAGTTTCGCTTTTTTTCAGTAGCATTCAAACTTTATATCTCCATCACTTTTAAGTTATCCTCGGCACCTAGCGCGATTCTTCTGGTAAGTGCACACTAAAGAGAAGAGCAATCACTTTGGGTTTTTCTACCAGTGCACTCCGGACGCACCTGGGTTATATTCAAATTTTGTGACTGAATCAAGCTACTTTAAAACTGTACAATTAGGTAGATCTAATGCCTACTGCATATGACCGCCTTCTTGCCATCGAAGGAACGCCTTGTGACCCAGGATGCAGCCGAAACTGTCAGCAGGACAGTCTCTTCCGAATTCAAGTTGGTAATGTCACTCTTTGACTAAAATTCCCCTCCATCTTATTAGCGATGTGGTCAGATTTTAGAAGGGGCAGCGGTAAAGTAGCTCATCCCTATCAGATAATCCAGACAGGCATGTGCTGTCACTGGAGCGAGTTTTGCGCACCTGTAAACAATGCTACTTTCCTCGTTCCGCAGACTAAGAGTTCTCTGTGACTGAAATTTATTTCTTTTGGTCCTTGCGGCTGGTCCCTCTAGAGTGATTTTCCCGTAATTAGTGATGACGCAGCTCTGTTGCTGATTCCGGAAACAAGATATTCGTTTCGAGATAAGCAGTATTGAACAAATAGCTGGTTGATCCTGCTGGATAACTTCATTTTCTTCTATTGCAGAAGTGTTGCAGTTCTCTGAGCTCATTAGGTGACCCGATGATACGGTGCAATGTTCTCTTAGTCTAATTCTCAAGTTGGTTTGAATTCATCTCAGCTCGCTCAGTGAACTAACTTGGAATGCTGATCGATCTCCAGGACTCTGATCTATACAATAGGATACAAGGCGGTTTTAATATCCCTCACTCCCCCGAGTAGACAACCGATCACACTTTCCTCTCCGTTGAGAGCCAGCTTCCGTTCCGTCACATGAAGCAAGTGGACTTATCTCAGCCCAATGGAGAAAGCCTGGCTTATACTAGGATAAGGAGTTCACAGAGTTGAGACTATGGACAAAATATTTAGTGCGTGGCTGTTGTGAAGCAAGAATAAAGGGACATAGAGCAAAATGTTGTCTGCACATCCACTCAAATATCAAAAAGGTTGTAAATAAAGCTCTTGAGGTGAACTGGCTGGAAACGATCGTTGAAAACTCCCCTAATGGGAAGGTTCTTTTGCAGCGCCACAACTTTATCGAACCACACACCTATAAAATCCGCTTCCTGATTATACACATCATCTGCTGACCAACTACTGTTACATTCCGTTGATCGGTAGTCGAAGTATGGCGAAGAACGTAGGTCGCAGGGTGAAATCTTACCGCTAAAAATGTCAAGTTTTGGCTTGGATCATTGATCGTGAACTTCAGCATGAACATGAGCATGGATCGCCAAAACTTTCCTCCATGTGATATTTCCGGTCAAACTTCGGGAAACATTACTGCTGATTCCTTCTTACAACAATATCCAAATTGAAGGTACAACGCAAAATCATAGACGTTTCTACTATGAAAGAGAATTCTTGTAACCCACGTTGTTTTACTTCACTGAGCTGGGCGATTAGACTACAGATGTTTCACCACCATTCAAGGCGACGCCCGCGTTGTGTTGTGCAGTGCGAAATGGTGGGATGCGTCAGTAGCTGTGACTCACCATACTGCTTCACACCACAATGGCGCACTAATCAAGCCAGGTCAGTTGGTGATGAAGCTTGTGCAATCAGGTTTCCCAGCTCACTGTGCAAACCGATGGCCCCGCTATTGGATGTTGTCGAAACACCTATTGATATCCTTACGTCCTTCCGACAATCAATGTGAAAGGATCGTGGCCAGATAAAGGATCCCCAGCAATTGCGGGTTAGTGCGAAATCCACAGTACGGAGGGTGCTGTGTAAGGTTTATGTGTATTTTCATGGTTGTGCGAATAGGCCGTCATGACGCCACAGCGTGCTGATGTGAAGCCATTCAATTCTGTAGACGAGAATTTGCTAGAAGCTCAATAGCTAATTGAAGTGACGAAAAATCTTGATGGATGCAAAAAGCGAAGCTGCAACTCCATACGAACATGACGAGAGAATGTAAACAAATACCGGGGTGTCAGGTGGGATTTGTTTTTCTCAATATCTGTCTACCGTATCCGTAGTTTCGCTTAGGAAGGAAAACCACTGTGCTGTTTCGAATGTCAGTCTAACTGGACTCTGCTGTGGCCTTTGTTTTGCAAGAGGGCTAAAGGTAACCATAAATGAGGATTCCTTAAAGTTTCCATTCAACCTCGCATTGCATCATTTGGCAGTACAAATTAGGTGGCATTCATGACTTCCATGTAACTGCTGCATGAGAGCTTTGCTGTAAATAAAGGGAGATTTTGCACTTAACTACCTGTACCCATGCTTTTATATACTGAATTTTTGAGTTCGTGTTATTTTGCCTTCCTGCTACTCTAAATGGAATTGCTAACAACTAATCTTTCGATTTTGTTGTAAAAGACAAAGTGACAATGCTTGTTGTACCACCCGCTAGTTTTTTTTTCACTCTTCACCCCCTTCCAAAGTAAAACCCCAAAAATCAAAATACCAAACAAAAATACGTAGAAATACCATCCAAGGTGCTGTGAGCATGCAAAACGCTTTTCCGGTCGAAAGAAGTGGAGGCGTTTTCTTATGGATGTAATGTCTCCCTGTGAGCGGCGCACAGGGTCGAGTTTGTGCCGATCAATGAGGTTCAATTCTCAAGTTTATGTGTGTCCGTTACCGGTCGTCAGTCATGTTCCCTAAAAAGTCTTCTCTGGATGAGCTGATCGATAGCACACTTCAATCGGTTAAAGACTGGCACGTGGTTATTCACTACCGGAGCTTGAACAAGGCGAATTAATGTACAGTGAACAGCCAGAATAACGATCAGATTGAATGCGATGTTCATTGAGTGTCTTGCCGCTTCATCAGGATGCTTCTCGGAATGACCGAGAGATGTCAGGGGGAGGTTTCTGAGAAAGCAATTATGCGGCTGCGGCATAACGAGTTGAAATGTGCCCTCAATCTCCATGTAAGCATGAGGCAATTTCAACGACCACTTCAGTGCATCCCATTTAAAGTACAAGATGATGAAAAAGTTTCCTGTATGAACGCAGTCCACGTGAAGAAGAAAGTGAAACGGATGGAAGATGGGAGAAAGTCCACTGTGGTACTATACCCTGTCTAAGTGTAAGTTAATCACACTACCGGTCGACCGCTTTTGGCCTGGCAGGGAGGTCGCGGGTTCGAGACTCTACTGGAATTTCGCGAGGTGCACACTGCCGATGATTCCCAATAAGGAAGATACAGTTGTACAGTGCTTCTCGGCTTTACAACATAGAGTGGCTTCACCTACAGGACGTAATCTCTATTGAAAATCCTCAAATCTCCTCACACCACCAACAACAAAATTAATTGCTGAGGTTTGTATGGATTAGCGTGCTGCTGGCCTGCCTCCAGGAAAGAACACTTAGTTTTCAGTAGGTCACCATGGCTCTGTGAAGACAGTGGAGGCAGCTTTTGTACGAGGAAATAGTCGTTTGACAGTATGAGACTGGAAGCAGGCAGTGGATTTGTACGTAACGACAGTGATTAACTCTATCCCGAACGATGCTGGTTGTTCAGGTAATTATGTGGTTTTTCAACCTGACAAAGTGTCCATACGCAGCTCACCTATCCCATAAAATCAAGGTTGCCATATCAAATGTCCATTCATTGGATTTGTAGACTCCCACTCCAGACTTGCACCTTATCGAGAACGTCCGGTGGGTCATGGCGAGAAAAGTGCATGGTGGCAGCCGCATTTTTCACGTGATCGATGACTTGAAAGCAAAAATCACGGCAGAATGGTGGGGATTAGATGGGTGTATTTTGTAAATTCGATAGGATTTATGATAAAACAGTGTAGCGCAGTAATCCGTAATAACGGATGGTTTATTTTCCAACAAGCCAATCAATAATGAACTGAAATTTTTTTGGTCCTAATAGCGTTTTACATCCTCATGACATGTGTGAGAATTCTGTTGGTTTGTGTACATAATTTCATAAGCTCATCTGTGCTTAATAGCTGACTAGACTTAGGTATGCTAAGTTCAGGTTTTAGGATCCTAAGTCTTGGGGCGAGATTTCTACAAATAATGTTTGACTGCAGTAGTGTTGCGCTCATCACTTACACCAGCCTTAACACTGTTCCGTTTGCTTTCCCAATCCCAGCGAGTTGGCTCTGCGCCTGCATTGCCAACTTCTGTAAGTAAAAAATAAACATGGTTTCAAACGCTGAAGATAATTTGTTCCATACAAGAAGCAGTGACCGGTGGCTTTAAAACAACGTAGTAATCTTTTGTAGACCAGTTTGGGATTTCCGACCACCAGGGAATTGTATTGCCTATACCATACAGCAGGCAAGCAGTGTGAGGATAACCGGCCATAACATCGCATGAATGGAAAAGCCTTTGTGTGTTGCCGCACCGTACACATCCAGCACATCTTGACTGGCGTAGGGATTGCGACCATCATCCCAAGACATGGGACACACGTCAAATTGCAGTTCGTCCTCTGTAAGTTCGAGAAGCAGCGAGGCGCCTTCCTCAGGTAGTGAAGATTCCGCAGTCTGGATTTTCGAGCACTGATTTCCCCTACCACGGGACATGAGGTAGTTTCGGAATCCAACACGTTTGTACACCCAGCAGCGGAAATTGTTCGTGACCTGAAGTCATGTGAAGAAGAACATGAGCAAAGCAACGGATATTCGTGTCGACAGTATTCCTGCTGCATAACACATGGCCTATTCTCCCATTTCATTTAAGTTGGTCGATCTTATTTTTAACTTTTTTACCTTGTTTTTTACGTGACAGTGAGGATGAATGTATCTTATAGCATTTTAGAATGAGATTATCTCCCTGATGAGTAAACATAGTCAATTTTTTGAACAGAGCAAGATAATTATACAGCTCTCAATGTAATGTCATGGGTAGCCCCAGTCGGTGTCGTTAAGTTGCAAAGATTCGCCTATTTCACCTCACTAATTACACTTGAACATTAACTCCTTATTGCCATTGGTTTGTTCACTGAGCTTACAACCACTGACCCATCGCTACGCTCCACTACACTCCCTAACAACGCACTGATGATGTAACCTCAATTGGTAATGAAACGTTGGTAACCAAATAGCCCAGCTCAGCGAACAAACCAACGACCATCTATGCTACTCGAACTATCAATATTCTCCTCTATATCAAACTCTTTATTGTACTTTCAACGTCTGCTTGCAACCAAAAATTCATATCTTCACCGAAGTTCTCATTTTAGTGCCTGTTTAAACAAAGTAGACAAACATGCTGTTGTAAATAAAATGCTGTGGAATCTGGTTATCAGAAATATAAAACTACAATGGAGGAAATGCAATGATTTAAATAATTGCACCGGCTTGTTGCTGGGTACTGCCAAGAAAAGAAATCCCTTTCCAATCATTTTCCTCGTGTACCTTCACTATGCCAACGTGGAAGAGTGGAATCACTTTTTCAGGACAGATGCACAGCACATATATAGCTTTGTAGTCCCCTTTAAAAGCCTGCTTGATAGTCCTTTCTTCTTCCCTGTTTTGGGTGTTCATACGTCAAGTCATCCTCGCAAACTAGATTAATTTGCCAACTAATTTGGTTTTACCGAAGGACTCAGCTGGATTCCGGCAAGAAATTAACTCATCCTCCCTACAACCCACCCACCCACCCCAAATAAATCGGAACCGTATTCTTAGCCTTTGGTTTTACAGAGAGCCATACTAATTTGATTGAAGCGAATCACTTAAAATCGTTTCCTGTGGTGACCAGCTCAAGCAAACTACCTCACATAATCTTCAGGCTTGACGAATGCGACCTACCGGATCCTGTTTGTCATGTGTGATCAGAAAGGACTTCGTATCTTCCATCCAAAAACCCACACATGTGATATAATTGTCTACAACATTGTACTCCGAAATCGGTTGACCCGCGAAATCAAGTCGCCAGCATTTCTGGACATCCAGCTGCAGTGTTTTTGGGTCCTGAAGACAAGCTTGTATGTTCGATTGCCAGTAGTTGTAGCACAAGACCTGAAATAAACATTGCAATTTAAAAATATGCGCAAACTGAGTTCAACAAAGGCAATCAACTAGTCGAGTCAAAGTACATTTGTCACGTAGACGAGGAAAGTACGAGAATGCGATTTTCTACAGTTAAAATGTTAAGCTTAGAAGCATTATATCTGATGCCTGTGGAAAATCTGTCGTGTACCCTGTGTTTTGCTTCAAAACGAAAGCCAAGATTCCTTATTCGAAAGAGTGCAAACTGGCCCCAAAGTCTCCGGGTTTTTTGAATGATTCATATGCCTATCCTGGGAACCACTGAGCTTTGATTCATTTTAACTCGTTTCCAGTTCAGAAACTACTGATCACAGACCCACAAGCCACCAAAAGCCGAAGCATGCCTCCACAAGATTCTCGACCGTGCTGTTAGTGGTCTGTTATTACTGTATCTTAGTCCATTCACTGAGTTCATAGTGACTATAGACTAGCGTTTTCGTCGGTTGGATACTGAAGTGAAAAATCCATTAGAACCGAAGCACAAATTGGAACGCCGTCGTTCGTTGAGGTACTACAATTCAGAGGCGCTTATTCGTGTTGTTAGCATGACGGTAAATAGTGTGGTCTCTGGGACGGCTGAACGCGTGTCTTTCTGTCGAGCTCCAGCAAGAGCGGTCCTTAAATCCACTGTATTTTCTTTTGGTACGGACCAACTGAACTGGTCATATCAGACTAGGATGACTTGCCAGAAGAGAGTGTGGTGGAAAAAATTTCAGCAATTTCTGCAACTGCTCGCGAGTTTGTGGAAGCATAACTTCTGCATGATATCTAAGTGATGACACTGCTGGGCGAGGAGAATCGGGCGGAAAGATTAACCTATGGCACTACGACAAACAGATGTGTGCCATATGGGATATCAGCCGAAGCTGTACACTTCAGTCCGTTGGGCTGAAATCAAAAAATGGCGCCACTACTGTGGAACTCACCTGAAGCCACGGTCTTGGAGTCATCCCACCTGGAATTTTCGTATCGTACTTTTCCTGTTCCTGTCCCCTCTGAATTAACTTGAATTTTCCTTGGATTGGACAGTTTATCGGGACCGGAGGATCTTGGATAAAATATTCATAGGTCCATTCAATGTAATTTAGGGTGAACGAGCTCCATTGACAAGCCTCCCTGTACAATCGCTGCATGTAGCTATCGCCCAAGGACTCACGTTCGCGAGGAAGCAACGGAAATGGACGTCCCATGCGAAAACGGATTATATTGTGATGTCGAGGCATGAAGTCGAAGCACATAAAGTCTGTTTCACTGTGCAGAGGGAAAATAATCGATATTCAACTCAGGTATGCGTTAGATATATAGAATAAATATTGGTGATTAAAAATATCCCGAAACTTGGGTCCATGTCGATTAATCATCAGTAATCTCACACGAGAGTTTGTTGCACAAAGAAGTCAATTGCTGAATACACTCATTTGCAAACAAATTTGGTTTTGCGAGAGACTCATCTGGAACCCAGCTGAATCTCTCGTTTGTGATGTTTCCAAGTCAATTGCTGGATGTAATAAACAAGTATAATCTAAACATCCCTTCCTCAAAATGGATTAACTTATAATCGGCAGCTCATGCATCACTCTTCAGAAAAGCTGCGTTCGACAACTGTCTTGGTCTTGTCCTGTATACTTCGGTTATATCGAGTAACTCATACGCAGAGTAAAATTTATTAATAAAACGCCCAGATTCTGTCACTTAAATCGTTCGCCTATGAAATAAATAGATACTTTGCTGCCGAACATTTTCAGTACCTTGCATCATACGTACACATGGGATTATTCTCGGCACTTATACGTGGAAGTGAACCACTTATTGGCTGATATCCCATATATATTTTATGAAAAAATGACTAGCCAGAAAGGCTGTTGCATCAGCGGTGAACTGCCGAAAAAAATTTGCTAAACGTTCTTGGTTTACACATTTCCGAACTTTGCCAAATCACTAGCGAATTGTACGAATCAGGGTTCCGTTTGGTATGTGACAGCATGTGCCCTTCTGGGCCGCATTCAGCGTATCCAAAGTCTCAAACGATCGGAACCAATATTTAACGATTGTACAATACCGCTTGGATGAGTTTTGCAGACTGAGCCACTTTACCGTTTAATGTACCGTATGCATAGACGTAGCGACACCCTGGATTAGTAACTGAACGCACTGGACCTTAACAGTGGAATCGAGAGGATGACCACACGAAAAGGTAAAAAACAGATCAAACGGTAGTGACCATCATTATTCAGCTGATGGAGTCCACGAAACAGTCAGGATGTACGTCACACTATAATCAGTTTACGGTGTTCACATGCTCTAAAACAGCTCATTAGGTGGTCGAATGTGAAAGCCCGGCCGGATCCGACCCCTGGATCCTAGTTCGGAAGCTTCCGTTTTGCTGTTGCCCATCATTGTGCACATGAATATCACGGGGCCTCTGCAAGGCGATTTCAGATGATATCTTTGTTTCACTTCACCCATGACCTTGTGTGACTTTGTTACACCGCATGAAGTGTATTTTTTAAGTAGGGATTACAGGTCACTATCCGCTTTCCAGTGCGGGCATCCCACTGTACTTCTCATCTAGGGCCATATCGTAGTAAGATACCTACCAGTTGCAGTGCAAGTTAAAATGTACCCTATTTGCTTTGAACGCGAGTCAGAACAATCAATCTTCGGATCGCTGGTGCGGGCTCAGCTTCGATATCCTAATGTCCCGGATAACTATCATGCTTTAAGGAGCTGGTGGCCCCCTATGACATGATTGAATATGTTAGCCGCTTCAGCATTGCCTTTTAAAACCCTGTAGACTGCATGTTGTGCTAACCGATTACTTGTTCACTGAAATATCCCTATTCATCGAGTTACGATGCCGGTATTAAGCTCCGTGATTGGCTTCATTTCAGCAGTGTAACCATTCCAGGGGGAGCTAGATTTCCAGTCTAGTAAAAAAAGGATGGAAGACCAAGTAATGTGCAGCTTTTATTACTGACAGTCGAGGTGCCACGAATCGCTCCTCGATTAGGTGGCATGACGAGAGAGGATACTTCAAGAAGAGCTGTAAAGGTCGACATGATGTGCGCTTGTAAGTAGGTCCTACAAACAGTAACTTTAACTTGTCAATTCCATGATATGTGACCTCCTGAATTGCAAGCAAATAATTGAGTAGACAGTCCCAGCGAACCAAAAGATTTTGATTTAAATTCAAAGCATCCCAGAATTCACTGATAAGGAGCATTTGCCAGTTATAAGAGATAATCTTACCGTTATTCAAAACCTTCACATTTTTCCGCCGCAATTACATTCAAGTTTAGAATGTTCTTTTTAAAACTGTCCAAGCAAGACATCGGTGAACCAGAAGGGCGGAGCGGAAACGTGCTACTTATGGTGTGGAGAAGGTCAACTGATCCGCACATACCGATTATGAATGCGTCGTCTATCGTTGTAGGTTACTTTCGAAGCATTGTTCCCAAATGATCAACCCAACGGCAATTTCAGGGGTAAAAGTGGAGATGAAAGCATGTGCCTAAAAGCTCTTACAAGCTTGCCACAGAGGTGTATAAAAAGTCATAGAAACAGTCATTTTCACGTGTGATGCCGCCAGTGCTCCATACTATACGGCGACACGAGTGTTCAGATTTAAGGCCGGGATCCTTTTTGAAAATGCTAAGTGAGGAAGAGCAGTTCAAGATTTATACAAGTGGAATGAGAAGTTCTTTTGACACTCTGATTTGCTGAATTCATGTACTAGATTCAGGTTGTAACTTTGAAGATGAATGTGGCATCATAGTCTTGAAATATCGTGCAAGGATAATCTGGCTAATTCATGATTTGCTAGACAAAAATCAGGCTGTCCTGAAGTCGTTGATACTGCCCACAAAGTACGCAGAGAGTAAATTAGGTTGGGTACCGAGTGGACTGGACGTCTAACACTACTGCTTTACCACTTACCGTTTAGGCCAGGGCCGAGAAGCTTGGACAAAATATTCGCATTAAGGACGAATATTTTGTAAATATCTGGGGAAAACTCCTGGCTAAAATTTCCAAAATACCCAACAAATAAAGCCAAGGCAAAGACCTTCACACACCCGGTTGAACAGTTTTATGATCTCCTGTGCGAAAACAACGGGTTTGTGAGCTTGAGAGATGCACTGTTAAACCTGATTTCCTGTTCTGTGGGGCCCAGCAACTGGAATTTCATTTAAGGCCAGAAGAGGGGACATTATTCTTTACCGAAAAAGTACTGGCGTCATTATTTTCATTCTGAGAAACGCGATCATCCCCCAGAGACTCGATTGATTTCCAAAATATTCATCGACGAGCGGTAGTGTCTTTGAAGTAAATAGTCACTCACCCAAGGCTGACACATTCCATGCATTGTATTCCAGTTAAATTGGTCTCAACAGACATTGTCGAATTCGTCAGTTCTGATCTTTTACACAGAAAAAGTTCCTGATTCCAGCTAGCACCGACTCATCTATGCTTTACGTATGAGGTTTTGACAGGATATGATCCAGACGATGGAAGGCTTCTGATAAGTCTAGGTAGATTTTATCGATTATCCATGGTTAACAGAAGGCTGAATGTGTATGGATTTTTTACAAAAGGCTTTTTTGTAGCCGAAACAAAGTTTCGTCCGAAATAGCCCATGGTTCTGTGGGTCTTTATGGCTCTTCAACTGGGAATACCAGTGGCAAGAGATGTGCCAGTCTGCAGTTCCTACCCCTTGTTTGAAGCTGAAAGGACACAAGTTTTCACTAGGAACTGCCACGAAAGAATTAAACCAGATATTCTGCCGGAATTTCCGTCAGCAACTTCAGAGCCTCAAGATCCATGTAGTTCAGAAGGTGACTTGTTTGCGTACAATCAAAGTAACATCCTTTGTATGACCTCCAGGTTGAAAAGCATTCAGTTCCGTTGCCCCAGATCCAATGGTGAACAGTTTTGCCATCAGAAACATAAGTGTACTGACGTCTTAGAGCTGACTCTGTGTCATGGAAAATAGACGTAAAAGTTGAGGAACAATAGTATAAACATTCAGTATTCAATAGTGAGATGCCTGACAAAAATCAGCACCTATGCTAAACCAAGCAAACCCCCGTTTGAATCCCTGTTCTGAACTTTTTCAGGTAGCTGTTGATCAGATCGGTGTAGCTGTAGGTGGAATGCCATAGTTTACGCGACCCAGTCCGATGGCATGCTCATAAAGTATCTCGTGTTCCTTACAGAATTGACTTTTACGTCCCCCTTCAAATGTTGCCTTGTGTTCTCGGATCAAGAAGTCCAGGGCCTGGGGTTACCTCGGGAGCCAACGCTGAATTAAATTGGGTTTCGTATTTAACCTAGTTTTGAGTGGTCACGCCAACTCAGTTCTAATCGACTGTTCCCTTCACTGAGCACCGGGGTGTCTTGTTGCTAGTGCCCACTTAGAAAAGCGACAAAACCATAGCAAATGTTTATTTCATGCTATTCGAATAGGCACCTGCGGTCTCAATCTTCTTTTGGTTTAGTGAGCTCTATTCACGTGCACAAGCCACACCATCTGAACAACTAACCATCGGACGAGAGGTGGAACAGCAGGTCACCACGTACGCGACCCAGTGACGTGTGCTACCAAGAAACCTCGTGCGATGTGCGTTCTCTCAGGTTGTGGCTCGTAGCTGGAGTTAACAAGTCCAATACAAATCAGTACAGATGAAGTGAGCTTAACTGACTGGAACGTTAGCATCACACACAGAAATCATTTTCATCCAGCGTCAAACCACAAAAGCAAGGCTGGCAAAGTCAAGAAATGACCGAATAATGAGCTTTCACGCATTTAGACTTATCTGTGACCAAGAATATCAAGTTTCCGCGCATAAGAAGACACTTGTTCGGTTCCGTGAATGTTTTCTTTAAATGGAAATAACTGCGTTAATCGTACAGCCTGTACCCAGATGGCAGACGTTTTCAACTCAAACTACTCATTAGTGCAATGCTGGTTCAACACTTCATCTGTTGAGAAACCAATGTTTCCTCGTGTAAAATAACACAGGCAAGCTTTCAAGACGCATAAATTACAGAGGTGCGCCAGTTAACTAGAAGCTCAAATTTTATTAGCCCAAGCAACTAAAAGAGGGAAAGTAAAACTCTGTCCTTTGGAAACCCGAAAAGTCAACCACTGAGACAATCAGATAACTAGGCAACAATTTCTTATACTTCTGAAATGTACTCAAATTGTTTATTGCTCCCTCAGGCACACATGACAGAGCTCATTTCACCAGCATGCAGATTGTTTCAATACAAGTAAAATACTCACCACTTCCCCAGAGTCACCACAGACATCAGGTAGCGTGATTCCTGTTGTTGGCGACACACGAAATAGATGTAATCGTATACAAACTCCGCCCGTTTGCGTTTCATGAAAATGTGTGTGGAGTTAATCACGACCTAAAAATATTAACAGACAGGTATCAATTTGTGAGGTGAGAAAGAGATATTTATTGGAGAAAATGGCCTCGAAACCGTCCATTTGCGTTAAGTTCGGCTAATTTTCGTCCAATCAGTTGGGCGTATATGTAGCGTGAAGCGAACTGAATCCCAGATTTTGCCTGCATTCGTAGTATGTCACCATTTTGTTCCAGGTTTGTTCTGTGAGCTTAGTAATTCTGAGGAACTATACTTGAGTCGTTTTGTAAGGGTAACTGCAACCCGTAAGTCAAAGGAGATTTCAACATAGTTCAGGAGTCCATCAAAGGTGAAAAATGTCAAGTGTCCACCGTCGCATTTTCACCATGACGTTGTTTTGAGTCCGCTACTTTTGATGAAGATGCTTCATTGCAAATTACGATGAGATCACCCATTTTAGTCTGAGTATTACACGTCCATCATCTGAAAATACCGTCTTCGAATAAGCAGTCCCGATGGTCTGTTGATGAACTCAAGTTCGTATTTTTCTGGATATTGGCGAATTTCGGGCTTAGCGGCACAGGCTTACTTGCGGTAAATTTTTTCCTCATGATTCCAAGCCTTTAAGTGCATATTCAGGGGGGACCACTGTGACTTCAAACACTCCAATTTCAGCCTGAGCACACTTTGATTAGAGGGAATATCCAACGTTCCTGTCAAATACTGTTAGTCACTGGATGCTTCATCTGTTTTTACTAAGAACGCTTCTATTGAAAAGTTTTTGCCAATGGTAAATCTAGACGTCTGATAAGTCAAGGTTGAGACTTTTCAGTTCTTTAATGGATCGAGGTTCATTTACTACTAACAAACTTGAACCCAACAAAAACAAAAATCTTGGAAGTATTTTGCTCCCCCAAATTCTCTAGATTACCGCATCATGTTAAGATCCTCGATAGATGTCTCTACGCTTAGCAAAATCCTAAAAATGGTGGTGGGCCACTGTGTAGGGTGTAAGCATTCTAAAGCTTGCTTCTACTAACTACTATTCAAGGACATTTCCTTACTATCTTCGTTCTCTCCACTAGCCAAGATCACATCTACCTCTTTCACCAACTCTGAATACAATCAGCCTCCTACCAGAACTTTCACCTGCTATAACTGTGGGCCTATATTTCGAAAAAATTTTCTGTTTCTGATGCATCCCACCCCTATGTGTGCTAAACTTTCGTCACGCCCCTTCGCCAAACGTCAGTACTGCTGGGTATTCAAAGAAATGAACAAGTTTTTTTCATTTTTGTTGGGCTTTTTAGCTTTGTGTCAGGTTGCACAAAGCTTCTTTGTCTTTACTCCCCAGATGTTTTTATACGGAACTGTAGGACCCCCCGAAAGGCCTAAGTATATATAAATATGGTGAGTGGTTCCCTGTAAACTATTGCTGCACTTATTGTGTGCTGACCGCGATTACTGGCACGTACCTCAGTGGGCGAAAAGTTAAATTTACCTTTGCACCACATCTTTTGTAATTTGCATTCGTGCCATTATCACATGATGTTTTTCTTGCGATGTTTTGTGTATCGTGGCGTTAGGAACTACTTAAGGCCCCTCAAGAATGGTGACCATGGATTGTATGCGCAAAATTTGAATATGCATCAAACTTATTTAATACTGTGCCTACAGGCTCGTGCCAAAGGTGCTCCCCTCCTCAGACCTGCTGTTTTACCCGTTTTTATGTTGGCCAACCTAGCCAAATTCGCACGTTCTTCAGGCCAGCTTATATGGCAGGCATGGGAGGCAGAATAATTTTGTCGTGGCCCCCTTGGGCTTTATTCATTAGCACTTATTTCTAGTACATGAACCGACATTTCCACTTATCTTGACGTTAGTCTCCTTGTATGGCACATGTATTTCTGAAGCACAGGAAATACTAGAATTGTCCCAACAAAAAGTAAGTGTAATTTTGTCGTGACATCCATGTGGGTTTGCCACAAACTGGAACTAGAGGCTTTTAGTCTCTTACGACTTATTCCATAAATATACATTACATTGTCCAAGCTGCGCAAACTGAAATGGAAACACGACGGTTTCGAACACCGCGCAGATAGAAAAATTTCTGACTCAAATTACGAAGTTGGCCAATTGAAAACCGTGAAACTTTTAACCGTAAATTTTATTAAGGGCTACCTCTAACCAGTGAAACTGAGGTGTCCTACATTCGTATGACTTTAGCCGGCTTTGTACACTACCTACCGTTGTCTGGTATTCACTTGGGTAAAACCAAGCGCCGCTGAAATTCGTCGGCAGTTTACAACCTGGTTGCAATTCGGCCAACTGTGTTTCGGGGTCAAATGCTGGCCGCAGTTCAAGACGAATTGGTGCGGTCTGGTAGGAATGCACAACCTTACAGTCAGCATCTGTGGACATTCCTGAAATGCGGAAACATCGATATATTACTGCAAATGCACATGATCAAAAATGCCCGTAGATATATCATTCCAAAGACATGCAGTGCGGCGTCGTTATTACCAATGTTAATCCCTGATTTTGTGGTTACAAATTTATGCTTATTCTGGACGTCTTTTCTGGTTTGACCTTTTCTTATGAGGCAGTAATAGGGTTCTGTATGGTCCCTCCGTTGTCCATACCCAATAGCACTTCAGTAAGCGTTGTTTGTTGTTCTTCCACTCTATGATAATCACCTTTGGTATACATATCTCTTGACAGATCCTGTTGAATTTTAGGCCGTAGAGAATCCACGTCTCAGCTCTGATTACAACCTACTATGACAACCACCGAATTTTGACCAAAAATTCTTACAACCGGGACCGAAATCTTTCTAACTGTCTATGTTTTATTACACAGCGTTTACTGCACGTCTAATCTATATTACTTGGATATTGCAGAAAAACACTCATTTTGTGTTTGTAAATTATAGGAAATGAATCCAACTTCTGGCTGCCTTTATTCCATGACTTTTGCCAGATTTACTCAACTTCTCAAGCTCCACACCACACGGTTAATAGTACCCATTAATAAGGTGCACAACACATCACTCACATAAACCTGTACACTCTCGGTCCTACAACCGCCATGCTGCGGCCATGACAGTTGGGTCCTTACCTATTTTTATTCGCCGCTACTTAAAAACACAAGCAGTAGTTAGCTATTCAACACAACGTTTGTTTCCCTTCACAAATGGGTTGTGTCAGCTTATTAGTGTGAGCTAGTTTTTAGTAGTAGTTCCTCCCAGTATGCAATACTCCTATAGAAATTAATGTCACCGAACCAAAAAACACCACAGGATAGCTCCAACAAACAAAATAATTCCCAGAACGCAGCAAGAAATATGCGACGACCGTTTATCCCCAATATTTAAATGCCTTTTGATTATCACCCAAGTCTGATTAAAACGCCCCGCCTACATCTATCAAGGAAGTTGTGCGAGGTTCTGACAGGGCAGACCAAAGGCTTGTTGCTGGTAAAGAGTAGTTTGTTGTTTTCTCCATGATACTGGGGAACAAAAGCAACCAGGTAAGCTCGGTACGGCTGTTTTGCTATAGGTTCAGTCAGCATAAAATGGAGAAAGAATTGCTCTGTTTACATAGGTCCAGTTTAGCCTACAGTGTGGCGGTGGAACGAATTTCTGAACTGAGTGTGACATCGGTCTTTCACATTGTCCTGTTTGTGGAGAAGTTGCGTTGATTTTTTCCTCTAGGGAGTACTTTGGGGTGCGTGTTTTGCAATCTAGTGGTGTACGTTTTGCGATGATACGGGAAAAATGCATTCTTAATATGTCACGCGTGGATTCAAGAAGGGTGTTTAGCCCGAAGATTAGTGACCCCCTGGAAGTTGCAGGAGCTAAGTAATGTCTATCAAATCTGCTTCAGCCGGTGGAAAATAAACTCTTCGACGAGTGACCACAGTGCGTATGTTCGTGGGGCTGTATTTCAGCCATCGGGGCACTAGTTGTCTAGATGTGTGAGCTATGCACGGCTCACATACATTGCTTTACGCAGTCACTGGCGTTGAACAAATCATTCAGTTGCATACGAATTCGAACCAGTCTCTCGTTTGTTGTTATTCAACCCCATTTGCAGAGCGAAAATCACCTCACAGTCCATTTCCGTTGACTTTCAAAATATCAAATAATTTTGCTTTAATGCATCCCTTCACGTAAAATCCATGTTCCCCAATAGTATGTAAATGCAGGAATGGTGCTTCCTGTAACAGACACTTTGGAAGATTGTTTTGCATCAAGCCATAAAGAATTATTGTGTACGTCTCAGAATAATATCCACTTGTCCGAATGGTTAGCCAAAGAATGCTCCAAAAAGGGCATTCTGAGTGAGGTTAATCAAGTTCCTTCTCAATCGTTCAAGAAACAAGTAATCTTCGAGAACTTCTTTTTTCTGGGAAACTTCTGTGGTTTCGAATAAAGGTCACATATCACATCTCTTTATCAGATTTATGTTCGTTATCCTGGACGCCTGTGTGCCGCAGAAATGGTTGGAGTCTTCGGCCTTACGTAATGGCTCGTGCTTTGGTCCCCGTTGTTTTCAATTCTTCAAGACAAAACATAATGCTTATGGTTCATATTACGATGATGAGATGAAAGCCTAGAAATGTGTTATACTTTTGAACTGTTGTGTGGATGGCGCCAACTCTTTCTGTTATGTGCTGTCTGTTTAATCACCAATTGGCATCATACTATTTTAAGGGGTCGTTGTCTTATGCCATATGTGGCATATTATTACTGAGAACTTCAATTTAGAAACAGGACGACCTTTCGGAACCTGGTTCTAACCATGTTATGGTGTGCCCATGTGTTAACCATGGACTAACCATGAACTATGCAAACGACAAGTAAACGAGCTAAAAGAAGCAATACAGGTGATGTCAGGAAAAGCCAATTGGACATTCGCCAACAAAAGGGTTTAGAAGTCAGCAGAAGCACAGAATGACCTCAAATACTAAGCTGTATACGCTATCCATGCCTAACTGGATCTCAAGGGACCACCAATCCAATTCATAATGGAACGCTTGACGTATATCGGAGAATCGACAACATGCATCTGGCGATTCTTAAAAGACCAAAAGGGTCACACTAGAGAGATGTCCTTCGGTAAAGTGGTGAGCGAGAATTGTATCTACGAGAACAGGTATAAGTTGAATTTCTAATGTTCAAATATAGGTTTACTTCCATCTAGAGGCCGGAAGAAGATGTTGCGGGCTCAGACAGTGAAGTAAGATGGGCTGATGAGATAATTATGGGAACAACGACTTCTAATAAGATTTTGGTGCATTAAACTAACTCTACCCTTAACGTTACAACTAGGAAGTTCACATTTCTAAACTACTTACTGAATAGGCTGTCAGTGTATCCTAACACACGTAAACCCTCAAAATGAGGTATGTGTTACAAGTAAACAGCACTAACTACTTAAAGATGCTCAATTATTTTCAAATTTAGAGCATTAAACTGGTTGATAGATAATTATGGGCAGAAACGCAAATTATGCCCCATCTAACCTGACAACAAGTTTTTATATTTTGAAAAATTTATTACCTACGCTGGAAAGTGCTGCATACAGTCTCAAGCCTAGTAGGACCATATGTACTACTTATAGCATGGATTTCGAGGGATCTTCAAACCCGAACTCTTCCGAATAGGCATGCCAGGACTTCGGGTGACTGATAAGCGGTGCACTTAAATTGTGTTTGAGTAAAACGTAGCACCTTGAATGGACACGCTACTATTAAAGTTTCTGAAAATTCTCCGACATCCCGCCACCCGTTTAGTTCTTCTTGGTCTATTCCCCAACTATCGTACGAGCTGGAATATGGGGTGGCCTTTTGGGCAGCCATTGCAGTTTGAGGACACCACAAAGGAGGGTTTTATTTGAGTCTCCAGTTAAAACCACAGTAGTCTGTAGATGAGTGTGATTCGACAAAATACACCACTGTCCGTCCTTTACTCACTGCAACTCACTTACAGCAACCGGAATTTTTGTGGACCCTTGAGTGAAACCTGGATAGTCTAGACTGAGGCTGTGACTGTTGACACAGGAACCACTGCACCGCATTTTGAACGGGTAATAAGCTCTTAAAAGTTATGGTGTAAGAGTTTCATCTTTAGTCATGACGGCAACAAGATCTTTGAAAACTACTCACTAAGACAGCTGCATATATAATTACATTTACGTATTTACATATGTTACTATATATACATATAGGCATCTATGTATGAACGCTCGTCATCAGCACCTTATGAACTAATGAGACAATTAACAAACTAAGCAACTATTCAATTAGTTGCACGAAATTAGGATTTACTAAGGAGTTTTCTGTGTTGCTGACGTGAATCATTCGTGGTGAAGTAGATTTTACTTAACTAGAGGAAACAAATTCTTAGGTGATCTAGTTGAAAAAGCACCACGAAGGGACCGAAAAACTGTGTCTCGCTTGGAGGAATGTAACCGCCTAATACGCTTCAGGGGCTCGATAAAACATTTATATTGCAAAAAATCATTGCTTCTGAGAACGGCCTCCTCACAAGTAGTATTTACATTCACCCCTCAGGCGTGAACCCTTCCGACTTTTCAGGCGCGATAATTCGGGTGTATCTTGTCTTTGTTGGTGGAGTGCTGTTAACATACTGACCTCACATGTCACAAGCCCGGGGTTTAGATGCTTGGACAGTCAAGGACACGCACTGCTGCTTAGATCCAGTACGAAAGAAACCAGAGTCCAGTACTCCCATTTTCGGTGTGAACTGACCTGAATGACTAGGCAAAAAGGCAGGGGATGACTGTGCAAATGAGAGTAAGGTGAATGCAAATACTATTTACAGCAACTACGCAATAGTCACCAAGTTACACCCATCAAAATGGTTCATCTTTACTTTGTTCTTGAAGCACTTTCAGCGCAGTTACCCATGATAACGTAATTAGCTGACAAAGTCACCAGCCTGTTTTGCGGTCTCTCCAGTGAGAGCGGAAATCTATGATTATAGTCAGTTATCCTGGTTGACGTTTCCACCACGAAAGTTCAGGGTATGGAAACCAACCGTTATGACATTGAACCAGAGAATTATTGATTTCTGATGCTCAGGGTGAGACTGGATCATACATGTGTACCTTACTTATTCCGTATCGCTGAATGAACACGATCATTACAAAATGTAGGCTCCGCGAATGATGGCTCCGGTAATACAGCGTCGGAAATCTTTTCTGCTCTTTGAATCAGCAAAAGCTGAGGCCACTTATTAAACATGTCTTACTGAAAGGGCAATGGGTGCTTTCTTATAGTAAGAACTGGTGTTTGTAAAGCATTACCTCATGACCCGACGTATACATAGAAAAATGAAGGCTGCGAAACCAAAGCAGACAGTTTATTCGCCACCCAGCGTCTTCCAAGTCAGCTCAAATTATGGGGGAGACAGAACATTTGAGCATAACTCTAGACAACACACTAACCGTTACGGCCCATAGCTATGTAAGCTCTTTTGCATAACCATATCAAGCGTCGCATGTAAATCGTTCAAAGAGGCTTTTGTCCTACTCACTAAGTAAACAGTACCCCTGCTCGCTAACTTGTAAACATTTCGGATACATCTCAAACGCCGCTGCTTTACAACCAACCGAATCCACTCTCTCACTGGGCAGTTACAATTTGGGTCTTCTGCATCAGCTGACGGTTATACAAAAAGTGATCGTGATCAATAGTACCACAGTTGTTATCTGAAGTTGAGATGATCGCAATTAACTTAACCAAACCCTATCTTTGTGTCTAAAAACAGTTCATGCAAACGTACTAAAAACACCCATTTAAACTTTCACAAAATTTGATATTGAGCTAATGCCCAATCAATAGTGCACCAGTATGTCTCTGACAGCCATTTTATTTCGATATATTGAACTTCCCACCGCTATCCAACACGCTTTTTACAATCCATTTCGCGCCCTGTTCTTGTTTATTGTATAGAATTGCTACACACCAGCTAAGTAAGCAACCTCGAACAACGGATCTTACTCGCTGCACTACGTATTCCAAGCACGTGAAGTTGCTTCATTCTGCAAATACCACCAAAAGATATCAGCTAGAAACAGTTGCCCTAAAGTAGTGAGTGTCTTTAGAGGGTTTTCTCTACACAGAAGGTAACTGCAGTACTTTGGATGATCACTGTCACTGGAACACCATTGTGCTGTTTCAGATGTAAGTGTATCGAGTATTTTTGCAAGAAACGCAGAGCTGGTTGCTCCAGTAAACTTACCCCAGTAATACAAATCCGTTGGATTCTGCTGATCAATGCGTGTTGTAAGGCATCGATACTTGAATCTGAGTTGATTTGTGTCGTATGCAATGGCAGCCCAGATATTGTTGTTTCGATCAGTCCAACGTCCGTAACACCGCCAAATATTTGCCTTGCCAAATACGATATTCGGATCCTCCAGGATGGATACGTCTTGGAAGTTTGGACAATAGCCGAAAGTCTGTTCAAACACTGAATTGTCTCGTAGAGGAGATCCTTGTCGTTGGCATGCCTTGATTGTGCTAAATGGGCTGCTGCACAGTCCGGTATTTCCCACAATCCGATAATCAAAGGCATAGATTCCTTCAAGAATACTTTTACAATTGAAGTCAGAGTAATCTTCTCGTGCGCGAACAAAGCCGGTCTCTAGTTCGGCATCTACCAAGGTGCTGCAAATGGTGCTTCCATTATCACCTGTTCCTAAGCTTCCACATTGACCTTGATATAAATTGTTTACGGCAATTAAGGTGATACTCACTCCTTCTGTACTGAATCACATTGGCACTCCGCACAATTAGATCGTAGCAAAAATAACAGTCATTGGTCCTATTAACCACAAAGATCGTCAAAATCGTTTATCAAACAAATGAAGTAACTAACGCATTCTTGAACAAAATCAATGCATCCTCGACGTTATTTTCTAGGCGACGATTCTGTGCCAAAATCGAGTGGCATGTACCGCGAAATTTCTGCACATCTTGGATCAATTCTGTTTGCAGGATCTGCGTCACTGTCTCCTTTCCAAGCTCCATTGAAAACAGCGTTTTCACATACGAGGCTGGAACTACACATTGAGCCAATGCAGGACTTGCAAGAACAGCTGGAGGTGATGTTATAAAAATGTAACCTGGAAAGAAAAAACTCACCAAACCAAATCAGCAGTGCCAGCACGAACGAATGCCTGGTTATTACCATGATTCTAGCTTCGATTATCCGAAGTGTGTATGATTCAGCTTCTGTCTGAAAACGAAAAGAGAAGTTTTTGTACCTTTCGATAGAATCATAAAGACATAAAAACCCATATTCACGAAGCTGAGACCCAGTGGTATCCCGATGGTTTTCGCAAATGTCTCAAACAACAGCTCGCTCCTAACTGTTTCTCACCCAACCCAGCACTGACGGCGTCACTTCGAGTTGTGATGAAACGTATTCATCCCAGCTGACAAGTTTTTCAAACAGCTTAGAAACCAAGGAGCTCAAAAAGTCCCAAAGGTATCTTTGGAAGATATCAAAATGCTTCCTAGTTGGAGGGCAGTTACTGGTAAAAATTGTGGTTAGTAAGAGCCTCCTGCACACTCTCTGCACCAAAGTGATGACATTCTATTAGCTTTAACGCGTCATTCTAAATGGATTTCTTGAGTCTGTGACGTAAGAGTAGCCCACAACCGGTTTTACTCAGATTGGGACTCACCACCTAGGCATATCTCTTCAATAGTCCATAAATAGTTTTTCTTCCCTAAAACCAGCTTACAAAGTTCCCTAAATTAGTTTCTCCTTCAACTAATGTGGACAAGGAATTCAAATAAGCTGCACAGAAATCATCAAGTCGAATTGATGAAAACGAGAATGCTTTCATTCTTGATTATTTAAGTAAGATACCATACTGACCGAAAGTCAGAGATACTGTCTACGAAATGAGGTCCAAACACGGTAAAAATGGGTAGTGGGCTGTTTGCAACCCATCATCAACCCTCTAATACTGAGTAAAAATCGGAAGCAAGTTTGGGCTTTGTTTTTGTTGCAGATGATTCCTACATTATACTCCCTTCAAACACCGCCAGAAGCAGTGTTTAAAAAACTTAACTTTTCTTTTCACCGAAAAAGTTTGGATTTTCAGTCTGTTTATGCCATCATTTACGTTGCTTTTAAGGAGATCTGACTTTTTCCATCTTCTTCAGTCTTCTAATCAATCGTTTGGACGCGCTTGTTGCCCTGTTTGTGCATTTTGTAGCCGTTCTTTCTTGGTCATGTGAGATCCATGATCCGAATCATATCAAGATGTGTTTTCAAAATCCCCGGTTTGATGCACTTCAAATTTAAAGGATCACGTCTAATGACGAATTAGAGAGTCTTGCCTTCACCTTCTTTCAAGCACTTTAGTGTTTTTATGATAATCTCTGGCTTCACGTCTACAAAATTTTATGAGTTTGAAAACATTTGGAGGGTTCTTGCTTAACACTTGGGGTTAGTATTATTCACTTAGCTTTTGCCTTGTTATATTAACCGTTCTTTCGATTCCAGGATAAACGAGGGCGCAGCTTTGTCCAAAGCCTCTCTGTTGGTCGTGTTCATTGTTTGACCTTAATGCCATCAGTGAAACCAAAGACGCTACTTTGGGCGCTTGGGTTAGTTCTAGTTATGGTCAGTTGATATTCCTGACGTGGTCCTGTGGACATATGCGCCTCTTCCCTAGGTTGGCTTATTGCCTAGCCTATTTGCTTGATATCCGCTGGGCACACATTCTTCACGTTTCGTCGTATTTTGGCTGCACGGCGCAGTTCATTGCAGAAAGTATTAACCATACGCGCCATCTTCTTGATGTTTTATTGTCTCTGAACAAAAATCCTTACTGACAGCAGAACAGTACGACCTGGTCAGTGGGTTGTTTGCAGGGCACCGTAGGTTATCTCGCACACTTCATTGAATATAAGATTTTTTCGAAGTTAAACTGAGCAAAGTCTTTTTCTTTGAGAGCAATGCGACGTCGTTAGTATAATACAGTTTTTCTCTGTCGGATTTTCTATTTAAGTAGCCCATTAGCTAAACCCGGGATATTTGGAGATCGCCGCCAGCTTTCACCCAAAGAAATCTTGTAGACAGTGGACACTACCTTCTACGAATAAAAGTGGGGGCATAGTAAAAAATCTTGAATATTATGGTGTGACAGGACCTGTTATCAACGGCAAGGCGGACGGATTCGCATAATGACTTGAGTTAAAATGGAATTTTGGCGATCAGTAGGTAAAAAATAAAGCGTATTTCATTATGGATTATATCGTTTATGATAAGTCAACTCTAAGTTGGACACAGCGCCGGACTGAAATCGTAAATTAGCCGTAGTTTCTCGGTTTATTTAGCGATTGTAGATTATCTTTCAAGGACATTGCAGACTACCCATAGGGTTGCTGAAAACTCTTCAAATACCCAACACCATTTTTTCCCTTCTTGGAGCTTATCAGATGGGTTTGGTTCTAGATTATTCTTCAAGCTCATGTTCTATTTGCATACAAATTGGTTTCAACAGCAGACTTAACTAGATCCAGCCAAGTGTAGAGTTTACGACTTACTTTTCCAGTTGAAACACGGGGGCCCTGAGTGGAAGAAGAAGATCGTCGTACGGAAGTGATCTGGCTGGTTACACCCTAGTCTTCCGTCGAAACCAAATTAGTATGCAGATGAGAGTGCTTGTTGAAATGTCAAAGACTTTTTAAAGATCCGTTGCATCCAACATTTGTCTAGAAGTCTTCGCAAAATTTTTCTGCCTGCACTCGGCGGAAATCTTATTGTATTCTAAATATTTCCCTTGTAATTTCGTTTATGGGTAGAGTGGGTTGCTTAGTCTAGTTGCTGACTACTTCTTGGGCTGCCAAAGTTGGGCGTATTGAAATTAGAGTAACTCTGTATATCTTCATTGTATTCAGTAGCTCACTGGCTTTTCCGCAATAGCCAAAATACCGCAACATTCCTTTGTCTCTTACGTGAAAATTAGGACTCTGGAAAAATGGGTTTTACAGGCTGACGTCCATTTTCATAAAGTGAAGATAAACGTGTTTGTTACTTTACCCTTTTTACTGAGTCATTGTGATTGGTCTTTTTGCATCCAATGCAATAAAGTAGAGTCAGTTAATGGCAGGTAATCTAATTCGGATAGACTAAGTCTATTGCCCGTTGATGAAGATGTAAATTCCTCAATCGCTGAAACAAAAACAAGAAATTTCTTTAGAACATGATAATGAAAATAAAAAGGTTATCTGCATATACTTATGCTGCTTCTTGCGACGTCCAAAGTAAAATTGCAGCAATTTTGCAGTGATTCGTATGCACAAAGTATACATCCGATTATCTTAGAACTCTACTTTAATTCCAGCTTTGCAATAACTTAACTGAAAGTGTATTTTACCATCCCAAACGCCAGAGGTACTTGGTTCACCCACAAGTCAAAGATCTGGGCATAGCACAACAGCACGACATACACGTAAAATCCTACATCCCTCCCTTCCAAACTGCTGTTCGCACGAAGTTAAATAGCAGTAAGACTAGGTGGAGGTTAGTGGTTTATGTTAATTGACTTTGATTTTCCGAAGCTTTTGACACACTACAACATAAGGTCCTTTTTATAGAAACGAGCTGAGAATGGGTTGAAACAAGTTCTTTTTCAGTGAACCCGGTCAGGCTTTTTAATGCAAATATATGTACATTTTATAAACCTATGTGCCACAGTAACATGATATGTCAAATTGGAATAAAAATAGAAGTGAAAAGGATAAAACTCGCCTAAGTAAAATACTGTCACCGGCTTCAACTTTGTGCCGCTTTAGAGCATGTCTCAAGTCACAAACAATTTTTGTCTTTGGGCCCCACTCTCGAAAGCGAAGACAGTACAACAAATCCTGGTGAAACATCGATTGACCTTTCACGTTTTGCCAAATTTAACTGGACAACTCTAAATGCCCCTTCTAATCGAATCCATTGGGCATCAGCACAGCTCTTTGAAACAGACAAGGCTTATTATTAATAACTGCTTGGAGTTAAGAATAAGGCTCTACCATCCTCAACAACAAATTTTAACAAGTGACCTAAACCCAAGGATTTGCCATGGGTGCAAGTGTGAATAGTGACCGCGGTAGATGACACAGACTGTGAACCCACCCACCTGAGTTTCAGTCGGTATGAAGCACACAATGAATTGTTTTATATGACCGACAATACCCACTTTTTAATTTAGGGATTTTCATTGTTATCCAGTTGCGAACACACAACAACAAATTTCATCAGGGTTGATGCTTCATTGATTATGAGAAACCTTTCCTCACGTCGACGCTTGAAAGCGACATGCAGGAAACTTTGGGACACACGGCTTCCCATTGTGGGCTGGAAATTAGGTGATATTACAGGTTACAGATTTTATTGAAGACTGAACGAGCTTTGATGCTTGTATCAGAAAACTCATCCCTTGAGAGAGTGCCCCTACAATGATTTTCAGAGTAACCAAATTCAGTCGTGACACAGAGAGCATCGCCACAAAGTTTGAGGGTGGATGCCTGTGGCCAGTTAAGCAGCCTCAGTTTAAATTCTTCTAAATTGAGGCTAAGACTACACCACCAGGAGGAAACTATAATTTCATCCAACACTGAATTGCATGCCATGTCTCTCGTCTTAAATCCCTGTTTGATCTTTCTATAGGTAATTTTATGTTATTTTTGCTGCTTATCTTGAGAACACCTTCAACGGCAGGGAGATTAGGTATCCCTGTATAACTCCACTTGGCATACTGAGGGTTTAATAAAGCCCACCGTAGGTCCTTACCCGTACGGATATATGGGTATAGATGGCAATCTTTATAGGAAAAACAGCATCACGCATTCTTTTAATATCACAAGAGAACATGCTAGTCAGTGCTCCATATATGTAACCACCCTAGGCTAAATATATTGGCAAGGCGGCTGTGTAGTGCGCGCAATCCAGCCTGCTTTTCATGGAAATGCTGTTGAAAGGTCAAAGTCATTCGTCAATGAATGACACTTGCAAGGGCAATTTTAGTGCACAACTTGTTCAGTTGGTTGTCGTGGCATTTATATATTTGTGCCCTTTTAACACGAGAATTACAATAAAGACAACTCAAAAGTGTATTCTTACTGAGTGGTCTTAATTATTCGTGTTATTATCGTCAGCTTTTACATCAGTAAGTGTTTTTGGCCTCTGAATAAAACTGGCAGCAGTTCGTTTTGGTTCATATTCCTGGGGTTTTGGAACTTTTGAATGGCTCTCGCTATTTCTAATGTAGAGAGAATATTCTTACTGATCTAGGCAACATGCAGACAAAAAGTTCTGTTAGCGATATTGGCCGTCAGCTCGATGTATGTTGCTCAGCTGTCAACGGTTCATGGTTATTTTTTCCTTAGTATACTAGTTTATTCCTGGATATTTTGACTAATGTCTTTCTCCGTTGATCCGGACGCTCTGATCAACTAAAAGCGATTACAAATAAAGGTTCGTCTTTCTTTTGGATGCTTGGTGTTACCGCCAAGAATGCTGAAACCTCAAGCCCAGTTTGTGTATTTCTGGTCATGTTTTTGGCTAGTCCACGAGATGCCGTCTGGCATTATTTGGTTGCAAATAAAGCGCTAATACTCATCATCTACCATCTGAAAGAACTACACCTACTGCTGCAGATACATAGTTTAGAGTAGACAGAACATGTAATGAAATGCCTGCAGTGTTCATGACAAAAGACAGTAAGCAAATTCGCAAGCACTGCTTAACATGCCTAGAATACTTCTGACTGCGGCAGTCGAGTTTGCGTAAGGTTTACCCACCAAACTAACAGAAACTTACGCACATCAGAGTGTAGTCAATGTCTGCTTGAAGGTTTTATAGTGCATCATGGAGAATAAAAGGATAATTATAATCTATTACTTCAAGATTATAAAAACTGAACGAGTGAGTTGATAAATCCTTGTTATCCCACTATTCTTCATGACACACGATTCGAAATTCACATAGCCGTCATATAACTTACCCGGAAATTGTGTTTTCTGATAGGTGAATCACTCGCATAGTTTTGGTTGTAGATACTGCATACTGTTGTCATTTTGTTGGATGTAGGCGAGCTATATCACCTGCAGCTTACAATAAAATGTCCTGGTTCTATATCCCGTCATGGTTGTTATATCTGCAGCTCCCGAGCATTCTCTTCTGGCTTGAAGCGTGCCTGCAGTTTTCTCTAAGCATCCTCAGCTGTTGGCTCAGAATCATGTCCGATCGGCTTATGCAGAATGGTTTTATAGTTTTTTCCGAAAATCAAATGCATATATCGCTCAAGCAAGGGAAGTTGGCCAGTTATCCCATTACCATACGATAAGAGCATCTATTTGGGTGGGTTCAGCGATGAGTCTCACAATGAATACTGGATTTTAATCTCCATAACAATGAGCCGGATCGACTACCACTACCCTGCTGTGAAGACTGAGAAGTATACTTAGCACTCAGTTAATCCTGTTAAGGAGAGGCAAGATGCATGAGGCGTTGTCAGAAAATTTTAACTTTAGACGGCTATGTCTAGGTTCCCTAGCCGCCTTCTCAATACACACGTTCAATGCGTGAAACAATCTCTAAAACACAATACAAGCACTGTCAACACCCACACTTCCTGCGAAAAAAAATAGCATTTGTGAAAATTCCCACAATTTAAATCACTCAAGTTTTCCTGGCTCCACTGTTGGACATTCCGGAAGCGACAGTATTAATTTATATGACAAATCTACCGTATCACACCCGCTATGACGTCCATCGTGTGAATAGCTCTGTGCGATAAACAATCGTTTCAAAACAGAGATGAAAGAAGCTGAGGTAAGATCATTAATTTCTCTCAGTGCCGAGCTCTAGCCGCTTTTTTCTCAGCTAAAATGAACATCGAATACGGTCTCACTTTTGTGGCTTGGCTTTACAACGGCAAAATCCAAATCTTCGTTAACTTTAGGTGTCACAAGAGGGCCAGCTTTGACGCCTTTTCTTGAAAACTTAGGGGGATAAGAACCTGCGGAAAATCAAATTATAGTTGGATGTGTTCCAAAATCTTTATTAAAAAGGTAAGGTAAGCTGGTGTGTCCACGACCGCGCTTATCATCATCATCACCGTCGTCGTCGACAGCGCAACAATTTTCAGCACTGATGCCTCGCTGACGTGCAGCCATAATTTACTTCAGAGCGAAAGTAAGTCCGATTATTATGTATCATGTTCAAATATACGGTTTCTCTGTGTTCTACACCTAGATAAATATAAACATCCGTCAGTTTGACCAACTGCACAGAGCGGTGTTTACGTCGTTTTGAAGGTCATATTATTTTAGTGAAATAAATAACTTAGTTCTAATGAGTTCAGTGGGCCTCCGCATCAGCAGTAAACTCATGACTCATGGATTAAGATCAATAAATTTGTGCTGTGTTGCTGGAAGGGATGGAAGGGTAGCAGGCCTTCACCTTCAGTGAAGCCTCAATGGGGTTAGCCGTACTTAGGTATGTGGGACCGAGTAAAAACCAGGGTTGTTTATAGTACGGAGTAATGTGTTAGCTGTAGGATAGTGGTGGCGCATAACGGAGAGAGGGTAGAAGTGTATAGTGTCATTTCAACAAACTGCTGAAAAGTTATTGATGGTATGGTCTCTTTTGGATCTGCCTGAACAAGCAGTGGGATCGTTCACAGGAGTGGAAGTAATTGTCATCATTGCCATTTGGATTTGATTTTGAATTTCATCACTTTAGATGTGGAATTAGAACAGAGAGAAGCGGCAACTGTGATGGGTTAGCTGCGATCGGCGGGGTGCGTGGCGAGGCACCAGCGTGGGTTGATTAATATGCTGTGAGAAGAGGCGCTCACTGCTAATGGGAGCGGAGGTGGGAACTGTATCGTCCGGGAGTCTATTCTGGCCTGGGACAACCGTGGAGGAGAAAATGCCTCCTCGATCGACTCGTGTGCTATGATAGTTCGAGATTTTGACCTCGAGGTTGACGTTTTTTGAGAGTCAAAACGTTTCGTGCTTAATGGAGGGACAGAAATATATGAGACACCTACTTTTGGTATTCCAAGGAGCATAGATTGAGACACCAAAGTCGCTCAGAATAAAAGGATTCTTGAAGCAAAGCACCATCTTTGTGGCCTGGCGCAGTGCGTTTTCAAACATACTTCGGTTGCGTTTCAGGCAGGGAAGCCACATGAGGCTACAGTATTATAACAGTAAGCGGACGAACGTGGAGTTAAGCATAGCAGCGCCGAAGTTGTCTGGGGTGCCAAGAGTTTACGAAGGAGGTCAGCCAATCCGATCTCATCTAAAGGAATATGAGTATGAAGGAGGGGAAGTCCCGTTCGACCTAAACTCCTAGACCATTGCCGTGGAGATCCAATTGGGGTGAGGATGGTATCGTATTCCGTGGACAATAAAAGACGGATGGGCGTCTTAGGTGAACATATGGATAATTGTCTCAGGGGTTTCCTGGTTCTTTTAACGGTGCCGGCCAGAAATATGTGCAATAGAAGTTGGTTGCAGCCCGTCGATGTACATCGCGAAAGCCTAGGTTGTAGGTTAATCATCCGTCCGCCGTATTTCCGTCCTGTGTTGGTGGCCGGTTCATATGCAGCAGGAGCAGGTCCTTTCTCTAAGTGCCTCTTGCTTTACCGCTGCGAAGACAAGGGACCAAATCATCGCTTGAAGAGCTCCAGGCTTCACTTACTTGTGTCCGTGACTGACACTGTGTCCCGACGACCGTTCACATTCCTAGCCGTTGTATATTTACTTGTACTACTTGTTCGCCTTTGGTGCATGGGTAATGTGCCGGCTGTTTTTGCTCCTTGCTAGTCAGGTAAGGATGGAGCCCAGCATTCCGGAGGGCATGATGTTTGGGGTGTCTGTCAGGAATCCAGAGTAAATTTCGATCCATCTGCTCACACCTCTTTCGTATGAGCTGTAGAGGCTTGACGGTGGCTCTGTGTAGGTACCCCAAATTCGAGTGCTGTCTTCTCCAAAGAAGTGGACTCGCCTCCTGGGCTGTATGTTTCCAATCTTATCACTTAATTGATCACCGCAACCTCAGAACTGCTGGCGTTGAATGGCAGTTTGTGCCCAGGAGATCACCGCATCTGTCTGTCCGGGTAAACTTGTGGCCCTGGTTCGACCCGCGGTTTGTTGATCCCATTCTACGGTTTCAATTCACCAGCAAGCTTCAAATATAGAGGGATGAGAAAGCGTGCCAGGAAGTGATATGGATCGCGAAAATCATCTGATTGAGGCTAGTTGCCCGTAAAGCCCATTCAGTAGTGGCACTGCTCCCCCTTGAGTCTCATCTCATATTGTCATCCCTTGACAATATTTCCGTTCATTTGTAAAGTTCTCTTCCTACCCGTAGCATCCGCCCCGGCAAAGCCACGTGGTAATATTTGTCCACGTGGTCCGGTTCTCTATAGGAGTCGGCGCATATTGCGTGGATAGTTCTGCAGTTTTTTTGCCATTGTATTCTCTCCTGCAGTTTCAATCGGTGGGCGATGCAGGATCGTCTACGAAGGAATCCGTGTTCACCAGGTTTGGGTACACCACAAAAAATGCGGGCTCGCACGGTTGCAAAAACCACGATGTTGGACAGATGAGCTCGAGTTGTTCAGCAGCCCACGCCTGTAAGCTTTTGGAAACGGACCTGCCACTCCCCTACCCATTTTGTGGAACTTGCCCCAGTCGCAAAGACACTTTGTAGAGACAGACTGGTGGTAGTTCCTAGTTTAGTGTGTGCTATTTGAACATAACTAGGTGCGGTTCATCTTGTCCGGGCGTCTAGGTTGCCCTCTATCCGTTAACGAGTTATTCATCCCCAATATGGAGTGTCGTGTTTGTTGCAGGCAGTCTAACTTGTCTCATCCGCGTTTGTAGTGATATTGTGCATTCTGCAACTCTGCCTGCAGTGTTGACCGAAGTGCTGGCGCTGGCGCGCGCTTTGCATTTATCCGTTTGGCTATCTGGCCTGGCTGGTCCTGGTATCTGTCCCTTGGCTGCCTTAGGTCTATTTACGAAAGAGTAGGTTTACAGAATGTACCAACGCTTTCTGATTGCCGTCGTCGGCTGTCTGCACCTGCTGTGTGATAATTTGAGCGTAACAAGGACACATGGTTTATTGGTATTTTTGTAGTTCATCTCAGCTTCGACTAATCATCTTCTGTGCTAAGGTGATCTGATGACACATATCGGGGTTTCAACGTCATTGTACTTCTGTTCTTTTCTGAGGGTTATTATCGTAGCAACTACATTGAAATACCACCGGTTTTAAGCCACACGCCTACTACGGTATTTGACGGGTCTCTTCATCAAGCTGGGCGTGTGGTGCACCTTTTATGTCTGCCGGCCCACATTCTAAGAGGCCTGGAACGCGTTGCTTGGTGTTTGTTCGTCTAACATTATATCTCGGCAACCACCGTGTTTCTGTTGACGCAAATGCTCTCCCTTTTAAGAAGCAAGTGTTGGCTTTAAAGAGAACCAAAAATATTTACCAAACACCTTCATCTGGATGCGTTCCTTTTTGTCCAAAAGCATGCTACGACAATCGGCCTTAACCACCCATTCAAACAGGGCCACTTCTTGAAGCGATACGAAATTCTGTCAAACATAATTGTACCAATAAATGTTCCGGAATCTGATGGCTTATTGCTTTTGAGGACACCTTTACCTATGCGCTGCATTGATTCAACCATGAGAGATGGCGGCGACGTTCTGACCGTTACAAGTGGTACGCTGACAGCAGGTGCTTTTCGGTGTTGCACATTTCTTGGTCATGTCAAACTGTGCCAAAGGAGAGCAGTTTATCGACGATGCGGAAGCCAAATGCTCTTAAAGTGTGTGCAACAAATTAACTGTCTCTGATTTTGGCATTTTATCTCCAAGTCGGGAAATTGGTACTGCGTTAGTATGCCCTTGGTACACAACCCTCAGCATCAAAGACTTCGTGATTACGCTTCCCGTTTATAGCATAACCAGCTCAATCCTCCTGCCCAAGAATGGCCTCTCTGCTCCATTTGCGGCCGAAAAACTGTCTTTTGTTTGAACAGCAGTCACTCTTATCCACCTGAAGAGTAACGACAAAAAATATCGTTTTTGTTTGCGGTCTGTTCCTTCAGATGTTCTAAAACTGTCTCAGTTCTGAGTCAGTCTTCTGGACCAGGACCCCGTTGTATCAGTATCGACAAATCTTTGAAACTTCCGCTCACTGAAAGTATAACTTTGTGAACCGACGGCCACCAACAGCTGCCTTGTTGTTTTGTTAATGAGTATTTGCTCAATGGTTCCAGAATACTACACGCTCTTCAGTAAATCCGAGACGATCCATGCGGCCTTCATTTTGTCTTTCTACAGTCTCCCGAACGGGGCCAGCCGACAAAATTCCTACACTTAAATATCTTTGGCATGATGCATGTGTCCTCCGATGTACCACATAGTCTGGCTTCCTGTGACCGGGATGCAGATGATCCAGGCTGACAAACAGATATTCACACTGTTTGGAATGCAAGCGGCTTAACTATTCGCCATTTTTCATGAACAGGGGCAACGGCTGCGCGTTTTTTGAGGATGTTTTCGGAAGACACTGGACCACTTCGTGGTCTGTTCTGATATAAATGCCCGTAGGTCTGTGCTCGTTTTTTTTAAGTTCGTCACTGTTTTTAGTTATCCGCTTCCCCAGTGGTTTCTGAATTTAGCATGAGTGTTAGCTTTGTCAAACACGACTGAAGAGGGAGAATACTATGAGAGCCAGGCGGAGAAGCTGGTTACTGAGATGAATAATCATGAAAAGATCCGGACAAACAGGGCGTGATAAGGCTAAACATATTTCAAGCAAAATGGTAAGATCTATGATGGCGTTTAAAATATTGCAACAGTAACATCAATAGACCTCGGTGGTACAGCGAAACGCTAGACATCTGGGGATTTGGGTCCATCAATTAAAATAGGTTCGCTTTCAGCCTGTTTGGCAAACATGTCAGCCCACGAAGGGCTGACAAAGAACTAATACATGCATTATCGAGCCCAATTCAACGCGTATCTGTAATCGAAAGTGTCTTCAACCCCCCTTTAACAGGATAATCCACCACGGCAACCAGTCGACTAACATAGTTTCTTAGTATCACGAAATTTCTGGACTCACAGTAGTGACGCATATGTTGTACATACCGCAAGTAGCTAGCCAAGTAAATAGTGTCGGAAGCGCTTGATAAAATGTGCTGAGGCAGCGTCAGCTTTTTGGACGTTCAGAGGGCACATTCGCGTTTGGACAAGAATCTGTTATCGTAAGCAACGGCCTGTAAAGAAATGACGCACTGTAGTAGGTTTTTCTAACTACCTAGTTGCTTGCGTTAGTGTCCGAGATGTCTGATAAGGCTTTGTTACAGTTGGGACGTCTTACAATGCTGGGAAAGGGCGTTTTGTGGGGCCGTTTTTGTTATTTACCGAGTGCGCTCCGCTGTTACCCTGTCTGATCAAACTTTCCGTGTGCCAGCTTCTCGTTTAGGGGAACGGTTAAGTTGGCAAAACCCGTGCGAATCTTTGGTGATATAATGAGAAGCATGCGTGGCCGTCTAGTTCCTCCGCTTTTCTCGGTTTTGACCAATCCTGTCATTTTCCCATTTCTGGAGGGTCAGCCGCGCACCCTCGGTTGACGCGACTTGTCCAAAAAATTCAGTTCGCGATAAAGAAACTGGTAGCTTAGCGCCTGCAGCTTGAGGTGGCTACTTTTGACCCTCCGACAATTCAACAAGCATCAACAGCTTGGCTTTCGTTAGTTCCCCCAGTAGTCGTAAAATCGTTGAGGCAGACCGAAAAGCAGTCAGTAGATGAAGCACGAAGTAAAGCCTTGATTAGCCGTTGGGAGGTTTCGGGTGCATTATTGAGACTGAACCGCAGTCAAGGATTTGTAAGACTCAATGCCATCTTCTTTTTGTTGTGCTCTTCTACCTCACCCTGTCAGCATCTCTAGGCAACGTCCAGGCCAACGCGAAATAAACGGGGCACCAAGAATGTCAACAGTGCGCGGTCGTTAGCAACATTTATTCCTGTGACTCATTTCATGCACTGGCAATCCAAGCAACCATCATGAGTCGCCATCCAATTTCATCGCAAAGACAACTAATGTGGACTCTGGTGAGATTGCTGACTGAACTGCGTCATTGCCGATAATGTTCCGTGTATCTGTCTGGCGCGCGACTGGTGCTGTTAGTGCTCCGTTTGTGACGTAATTAACTTGATTATCAGGAGGTGAAGAGCTCTAACAAATGTATGTTTTACTAATGATGACGGTTACAATAGTCAGATGCACCTTGATGATAATTGATACAATGCTAAAAGTGGAATAAGCCAAAAATTGACTTATCGTCTGGGGAGAATTGTTGAGAGTTCCCGAGTGAAATTCCGGACGCAAGACGTGTCTTCTCCGAAATATAGCTGCTACACATGTTCCGTTGTTGTCCGTGGGGACTTGTGGCGCTCGGTTGACTTCCTGTCTTGTGCGCGCGTTTGTGTGTGCGGTAGGCCAAGTTGCGTGTCTATTTACCGTGCGCAATGTGAAGAGACGTTTGCCCATCCGTGTTTATTGGTTGCATGAAAATGGATACAACTTGACACGATGTGGCCAAAGGCCGTAAGTAGGTGGTAGCCGCCCAAATGAAGGGGCCCGGGGAGGCTAAATCCCTGTCAATGGGAGGCTGTGGTCTGGTTTCTGCATGGTACTGCATGCAATCATCCCTCCCTGCGGGGCGCTTTGCCAAGCAAAACCAGTATGGCAATAATTCAGAACTGTGCCAGCTCTTTAAGTGCTTTGCAGGCAGCGTCTCTATTTTGCACAATAGTGCAATTTCTACCTGCTGTTCTACGAGCGCATCAGAGATCGATACTGTATCACACACAAGTTCCAGATACCGGTAGAATTACGGTGCACATGGCACCTGCAAGCTCGACCCCGACCGTCAATGCTCCATAGTCGGTGAGTGGACGCTTCAATTTTACTTAACCTGCGCGCCCCATCTTTTCCGCAAACTCAAAGCTAAGGAGAATTTTTATTTGTCCGCGTCAACTAAGTTCCGCTACCCCACCGCTGATGATTAGACAAACAAAGAAAGTGTCTTACCCTGCGTCGCAATTATTTGCTACTGTCTGTTTAACTTGTTTATCATCAGAGGATGGCCACTAAATCCGTTCATATATTTTAGCTCGGTGAATATTAACTTTCTCCTTCACCCGAACCCACCCCTTCCTTCGCCGGTGAGAACGGATGATCACCGTTGCCCAAAAGATGTGCCCCAATGTGTATTGGGTCTGTTGAACGGAACTTAAAGCCTACCACGTTTGTCTGCGTAGCCCAGAACGCTTCATGCGTCCTTATCGCATGAAGCTAACGGGTTGTAGAACGGACGGACGTTGAACGATTTTCCAACTCGTGGTTGACGACGCTATTACAAAACTGGTCAAAAGACATGGAGACTATTTTCATTACTAAAATACTTTTCGTCACCTCCCGGCGTATCGTCTTTACGGGAGAATGATATCTTTATATTTCCGCCCAATTTGGCGCTGGATAGATTTCGGTTGTCCAGTGCCAAACCTGGCGTGTCTAGGGTTCGGAACGTCCTTCCAGTTATTCCTTTATGGAGTACACCAGCATTTGTGCCCTCGTCCTGTGCTCCGTCCGCCAAAGAGCCTCAGCTGTTATGCATATGACTGTAACAAGCACTGTTAATTCGCTAAAGATAGCGACGTGCATGCTCTTCGCTTCATGCAAAGTGCAGATGGTAAAGATTTAGCGGCAAAGCTTCACACCTACGTATAATGGCCTACTCTGAACCGAGATTCACTGTTGCTTGTGCTTGATTCACTGGTTAAAAAGCTATAGGAAACTGTTACAATGACAACTGTTACAACGACAATTCATTGTTCTTCCACTCTTTAGCATAAAGCCTATTCTCGTTAGCCTTCACAGTTTTTAGTCGCTCTGAAAAGTAGGTAGGAATTGCAGTTTAATAAGAGCAGGTCGATATATATAAGAAGTGTGCTTTCTAGGGCAAATCTTTCTCCCCTACGACCGTTGGAGCACACGTGCCCCTACATTCGTATCCGCAAAGTGCACGAATTGGCACGCATCGCAACGCTGTGCAAATTAGGCTATTATGGGTGTATCTTCTTTAGTGTTGTCCACGGTCACTTTCCTTGACTTTCAGACACCACCATCATCAGTTGCCTGCTTTTTCAGTGAAGTGCTTTATTTGCTCAAACTACTTAGTCGCCTGCACTTTTGGGCTTTACACAACAGCCTTAGTGTCTCAGCGCTCTTCATCATTTTTAGAAGACATTTGTTTACTTCCGGCGTGCACTTACGGTTATGCCTGCTCACCGCATTGCCCCAGGTGGTTATTGTCCTGAATTCTGTTATTAGTTATTAACACCATTATCATTGGAATTTTATTATTAAGCTTCTCACAACCACCAGGCTTTATGTGTTGTTGCTAGTGTTTCACAGTGTTCGAATTTTCTATCTTTTGAAGTAAGTATCAAGCTTAAGCAAGCTCATATCGTTGAAATTTGAAGATGGCATGCAACCACACAACGGAGGAAGGAAAAACTAAGGTATCCTGCCTAGCACTTGATGGGAAAACCGCAAGTTACGGAAAATGAGGGACCAGAACAACAGATCTGGTGAGGCAGCAGTGATCATGCCGATCGATCTGAAATAAAAACGAAAACCACTGCTGAGGACACTTGGACTTGGATAGTCAGGTTTACGGCCAGGGTCACAAAAAGCGTAAGTGGAAATGATAAAGTGGAGAAATTCGCAATACGGGTATGTGATGGCTTAAATATCAGAATTACGGTGCACAGTAAAACTGTATAGACTCACTAGCGTCGCTGTGGGAGCGCAGTCGGGTGTAAAAGTTCCATGGGAGAGTGAGTCAGTGCTAACGCTCAAGACAAGGCGCGAACTGTACGAATAATGATCGACTTTGTGGACGGCACAAACTGAAAGCCCACTGAAATGGTTAGATCAGGACAAAAGTTTCAGCTGATTAGAGCGAACCCACCCCAGAGGCGGCTGTGTTTTGCTAGATAATTTGTTCGTGGTTGCAGGAGAACGAACGTGTAGGTGAGTGTACAGTCAAGAGTAGGGAGGGAATAAATGCATGTGTGCCATCAAACTGGTTATGGCAGTGCCGTGCCATCATTGCACTGACACTTCGGTTTCTGGACTTCATGGTGAAGCCGGCTGGACTGGGGCTGTGCGCTCCTGTGGGCAGCGGAATTTTGGGCTAGCCAAGGAGATCCATAGAGGTGAACCAAGCTGAGGCAAGATCATAGGTACAGTCGGTTCGGCGGAGACCCTTTTAGATGATAAGCACAGACCAGGTGAAGTGGGTAACGACCATGGCGTTAAAAACTTGGGAAGGGGGTAATGGGACGAGATCAGTAGGGCCTTGTGATTTTGAGGACGTATCAGATGGAATGAAGTCCAGTAAAGTAGAACGTTAAGTGTAAAAACTCACAAAAAAGGCTTTAAAAAGTTTTGTACACTCCTCTTCTAAAAAGAAGAGTGTTGTTCTTTTCTGTGATGGTGAAAATAATGCCCTCTTATTAGGAATGACCGCATTACCATGCGGTTCGGGAGCGAAAACTGTCGCTAGAAAATGTCACTTTGGTGCGTCCGGGTACCGGAAATCTTCGGCTGAAAAACGGTTGATTACGGCTGCATTTGTCACTCAGGTTTCTTTCCCATGCTTGAGTAGCAATGTGATGAGGTCTATCTGACCCGGTGGGGTGTTTGTGATGGGCTGTCATCACTCATGCTAACTAGACATGTTTATATTCTCTCTGCAAGTGACCAGAAGACTCTAGGCTTACTTTGGATGCTGCTGCTTGTGTACTTGCAGTTGAAAGGATTATCCTCGGACGCCGTGACCATTAAATTTGATTGATTGCTTTGGTTTAACTATACCCGCAGCTGTCTACTCGCATAGAAAAGATGTGTGAGCGCATACGTTTAAAACTCATAGGGCAACTCGGTCTTCTCACAATTGGTTACGGTTTTCATCCTGCTAGTTATGGTTTTCCCTAATCAGGCGGTTTTGACTAATTGCGGCAGTGCTTTAGGGGCGCAGCCATTTACGTCTGACTTAACCCAGTAACCGGGCTTTTCTCTGAGAAAACTTGTCGTCCCCACCCAAGTAGAACGTATTCCACTGCACGATTAACCCTTAGATGCTAAGACTACACTAGCCGGTATTCATTGCCAGCGGCAACCTAATTGCCACTGTGTGTGCAGCAACCATGCAAGCAGCCGAGTGGTCAATTCGTGGAACGCAGTTACATTGCAGAGAAAAGCAAAATACGTGGACATGAATGCCCGAAAGCCGCCTTGTCCGTGCCGTTTAGAACGGTCAAAACTATCAAGGTTGTACGGAATGACCGTGGTGTTACCGCAACGACCCAATTTTTTATTTAGCATCTAAGTTGTTATGGTTGCCACTGACTGGTCGTACCCTTTACAGAGCGAATTTGGCGTCGTGCACACCGTAGCATCATATATTTCTTGCTATGCTTGCGCGATCAGTGAGAAGCCATGAGCCACGGACGCTACGAGTCGAGACACAAATATCGTGGGTTGAATCTCAACTGGAGCAGCGGGTGTGCGTTTCCCTGGCAGTATAACAACGATTAACAAACTACATGTACCAATCTTGTTGGTGAGTTCACGCAGAGACTCATATCGTTTGGACGCGTGCGTTTTCAGATCATTAACGCGTGCCCAATAAACTTCAGGATGGTGACCCGGGGAGTATATTGATTTGCAAAAAAATATGAAGACAGCCATAATCCTCTTGTATTTGAGGCTGAAAGCTGGAGGTTTTGGACCGGAAATCAACTAAAGAAGAACGTTCAGCAGCAGGGAATATATCCAGCCTTTATCATGTTATGTCGCTTCGATAAGCATATGAAATGCATGGACGAAGCATTATCACATTACCGGGTGCGCAGTAGCATACTGTACGCAGCGTGCTCCTTAGACATTGCAGCAGTGAGCGGTGGACAACCGAGAAGCACATCATAGCAAGGCCATCTGGACGTCAGCTGCAACTGGGGCAGAACGGACGTTAGCATCAGCTTGACCCAATCTAAAGTTTTATCGCCAAAAATTATGTGCATCGCTAGGCAATCTTGTTTATACACCTATTATTTTTTGTAGATAATTCATTGACCTTACAACCTTGCATCATTTTTCGGCTCTTATAATTGTCACCGTTGTGTAAAAAAACTGTGTCACATGGTCATTAACTTAGGGTAATTAAGACACTAATGTTTCTGTATATTTTATGGAACAGTTAATTGCAAATATTTATTGCCATAGCGTCGGCCTAGGGCTCATAGTGATAGCCATCTTTGGAGGCCTGGGCAACACCCGCGTTAATGCCAAGCTTGAGCTTACTCTAGGTTTGTTTTCGCTAATAAAGCCATACTAATTTTTGCTGTCCATCCTCGGGCTTCTCTACTATGAGGGCAGGCGCCATAGAATCATGTTCAGTGTAAGGGTAAAGACGGGGGCCACCAACGCCTTTCCAAACAAGACACCGTCGGAACACAGGTTGACTACTGGGATCACCGATTAGGCCCTAACCGTTGACATCAGCAGAGCTGGGGCTTGAGCGACTGCGTGAAGGGTGAGCTCGGTGGCGATTGCCGGTGTAGTATGGTGTAACTTTTACGTTTGTTGTTATTTGTAATGCGGGGGTGCTCCGCAGCTGACTAATGAGTCTACAGCATGAGTCATAGTGCTTTTATAATTGCGGCCACGCTGTTTGAATGTAATATTGACCAGGCAGTATGTGAGGTGACCACCATAAAAATGTTGACTGGTGTTTTAAATGACGACTACCCTTACGTTGCACCCTTAATTACGCTTGTGGTAACATATTTCAGGCACGTTTTGCATGTCACCTCTGGTAGGTGCATTTTAGGTCCTTGTTTAGACCAGCATGTCGGTTTTACTATATTGTAGCCACGTTGCCTTGAGTCGGTGTCAACTTTGGGGTCCCGTTTGGAATCAGCCGTCCCTGAACCGGTGCATGGAAGCCGGCGTAACCCAACGATTAGAGGTTCGTGCGATTCTCTTATTTTTTATCTTATTAATAGTACCGCACTTGTTGATTTGAACGATTTGTCTTTTAGGGTTTTTGGCGTAAATCAGGCTGGCCTAACTGGTTGCTGGAAACAATCTACAGAAGCTGTTTTAACCGGTTCTGAATTTTTTGGACGGCATGCTTGAACTTTTATATATGGCAAATAAAACTTTAGGCCACGGACATCCTGCGCATTCTTCAAATTGAATATGTGTTGCACTCAAGCTGAGATAAACTATCCATTTTCAATACACATATAGCCCGCTTTAACGCAAATACCAGAGAGACCTCTGGTATTTGCAAACTTTGTCTCAAACCCATAGGTTTTGCTGATACGTTGTAATAACTATGCATCGACAGTGTTGCGTTGCAACATCGAATTAAAGTTGCAGTGGTTCCGCGCTGACCTCAGTCGAATTGCCAAATAACAAAACTTCAGCTTTTTGTGAGTTAAAGTAGCAGAGTGGTGATTCACACTCAAGTGACTTGAGCGGCTCTCATTTATCCGTAGCAAATGTTTGCAGTGCCGGTTGCCCACGCTCCCTGTCGTGCAAAACAGGAAGCAATCCTACGGAAGTATAGCTCCTTCCAGGGGCAAATATATAAGATGGCTGGTTGACCCAGACCAGTTTCTCGAAGTTGAAAAGCTGCTAAGCTACCGCCTAAAACTGGTACGCGGGTCTATTGCGCAAAAACATTTGTCTCTCCGTTGGCTCTGTGTTAAGTCTATTGTGACCATATTGAAGGCCTGTAGAGCGAGTCTATCTGCGGCAACCTGGCAAGGCAAATTTTCTGTACAGGATGCGTTTGTTTACTTCATATTAAACTCAGCCGCCCCTACTGCAGGTCATCCATTTTTTCTTTAAGATGGACAAAGCTCGTGCCAATAATACTGTACGGTTTTATTACACACATTATTGTTGTTTTGTTTCCCCTAAAGATGCTATGTACCGCAAAAGCTTAGAAGAGTCTGCAGGTTGCTAATTAGTGAGTGCCGCGTTGCATAGAATTTGGTTATGCGTAGGCTCTGAAAATGTTTGTTTGTTTCACATCCTACATACCAAGATGAAACTCAGACATGCATGCAGTGGGATAAGGACCAAAAAATAAACGCCGGAAATCAGCTTAGCATTTACGTCTCATGCGGCAGCATGCACTCAATTGAGGCACTTGTCTGGGACATTGATATGCAACGTTATTACAAAGGAGTACTAAAGTTCGTCCAAGATGCCCGAAATCGTTTACGGACTCCGTACATTCTGAAAACAAGCAGGCTTACCTTGTCCCTTAAGGTCTTTCCTTTTTGTCTCACGATCGCGGAAATCAAACCCGCGGCGGTTGCCATAGTTATCACGGTAGAGTGAAATTAAATCAATTTCGGCTCGCTAATTCACAAATTTGCAAATACCATGATATTTATCAAATGAAAATGGACAAGAGCCGCAAATATAACAGTGCAGAATCAAGCTGCACGGACTGTAGGTTTGGACAGTATTTTTTTAATATCAATTAACTGGGCATCATCGGCTTTCTCGTTTGGTACAAAACTTTTGCCGGTAGATGTGTGGTAGTTGAGCACCAGTATGTGAAGCTAGTGTTTCACTGTCACTGATGGTTGTATAATGTCTGCGGATGTAACCATCTCCTCTTGTCCTGCAGAACCCCAGCCGTATCTCGCTCACATGACGGTCCAAGTAACCGCCAACACTATACGGCTCCCATTAACGCCAGCGCAAGGTCCACGATCCTGCACATATGACTCTCAAACACCTCTCAGTCCCGGATAGCTGACACGGTAGATCGAGGGCGTTGTAAAACCTTTCACCTTGTTTAACCCAGCTGGCCCTCTGGTCCTGCACAATATATACATTTAAGTCGTTAGGCTGCTCCAAAGTACCCACCGTTTCCTCTAGAACTTCTTTTGAAGTTCCCCAGACGGTCAGTAAAGGACCGTCATTTGCCTGTTTGCAGTTTAGGATGTTGCCTCGTCCCACACACCCAAAGGGCTTAGGTGTACCCCTCGCACACTTATGAGGAGAGTTTCTATCAGACCTCCGCAACCTTTTGTTTCTCCAAAAAGCTCTTCCACTAAGCTTGGCATGGCGCTATTCTCCTATATTTTCACCTTCCCACTTTAACAAAATCGTTCTGCAGCGTTGCGTTTCCGGAGAATAATGTGTTTTGGTTGTGTGATTTGATTGTCTTTCCGTCTCAACTGTGCCCTTCGGTAGACTGCGTATTTCTCGCTGGGGAGAATTTTGGATTATGGAACCATTATCTTGCTGGATGTTGGCTTTTACTCTTAACCGACCGTTCCAAGTGCGCTTTGAAAAAGCATGCTCGTAGCATTTTGACTCTACCTGTGGTGTCTTTAAGGATTGTTGCTGGACTAGATACAACTCGCGATTTGTATCGGTTTTCAACATAGTTTCTTCTCATAGGGTTTTGATGCTCTTCTTATTGCGACCCGACTGTCTACGTCAAGCTGTCTTCTTTACATATATTCTTCCGAACCGCATCATTGCCTCCCACTCCATCAGCTATTGAAAGTGAAATCACATCTATTACAGATATCAGCCGCCACTGGCTGCTGGCAGCACGGATGGCCTCCGAATTTTCTTTTTCGGTGATATTACCCCATCTTTTAAGAAAGGAATGAGGACAGTGAATCCCCTCAGGCGTGCCCTCCGCAACTAGGACAAGTAATAATTTCGCTACATCATAGCGGGGGACAATGACCATCGCGACAATCATTAGTTTCACGCCATACGCTGTCCATACCACTCCTTCTTCGTCTTGGTGCCCATGCAAAGTTGGTGACGCCACCTCCTGTTGTGTCCCAGAACCGCCGTGCTTGCCCTGCTGGGATGCCTTCAGCTTGGTCGAGCACATTTAAGGGCTGTCCGATTGGCTTTAAATAAGCAAACAGCTCAGATATTTTTTACGGCGGCCTAACGGTTGGTCATGATGGTCTGCTAAACAAATCTTCAATTAGAGGTCTTTCTCTGGAATTTTCTACCGCGGTTGTCATATTCGGTTCGGACATGACACATTCTTTGTTAGTAGATTTTGAGCTAGGTTTGCTTATTTAAGCCTGTTCCAAGCTAGTCTTTTGTAGTTTTCTTGCTCTCGTGTCACTGCAGTTGCACACCAGGTGAATGAAGCACTTTAGGCATATATGTTCCAGTGGTGTGTTTGCTCCTCTGGCAGGTGGTTTACCGCGATTATTTATTTTAAATTTATGAGTAATCATTAAAACCTTGTGCTTTGTATGGTTTCTGTGGCCAAAGCGGCATAAAGTCATCCTTGAAAACGCTCAGTGTGCGGTTGCGGACGATTTGTCTTTTCTTCTTCAACGTCTATACTCCTCAAAACGGAACATTCTAAAGTGTAGCCTTCCAAATGCCGTAAACTTTAAAGCTAAGTCATTTTCACTTGTGCTCAAACCCCTGCCATATTCTCAGTGTCTTTCTTCAGGTCATCACGCCTCGTGGTTATACCCATCTTTTCTTACAAAGGCACAATGATGCACCACGCAAAAAGGTCGGACACGAGGGTGATCAACCCCTAAAGACGGCCAGTTCTCACTCTCTGGTTGCTGACACAACTTTCGAATATCTTTGCACTGGCAGAGTTTGCCAACTGGCCCAACTAGCCCCATTATATTACTGCGCTGCATACTTGGTGCCGATTCTGCTTTTAGTGGGCCGTACTGTATAAAAATTTTGCGAACAGTATGGTGGAGTATAAAAATGGTAAATGCAAAAAGTGAAAGGCTGTTTACAATTTACAGGGAGACCTCCTGTAGCATGTGTGAGCTATACCGGACGCATGCAGGCCACAGTCTGCAAAAGCGTAGCAACCATGAGTGAACGCCCGAAAGACGGCAGGAAATGGGTGCGCAGTGTGAACCGTCAGTGCGGCTAAGAATAGTTTAAGAAACAGCTTTGTGATCATCAGGAAAAGACGTGAAAACAACGTGTTTGTAGGCTGACGCTTACGGCGGTAGCGAAAAGAGATTAGTATAAGTGAGTAAATTATATCCCACCGAGTGTGGTGACTTTCAGCAGAGAATATTCGTCATTCTCACACACAACTTTAGGTTTTTTAAAGAAATCGTAAGAAAGTCCGCGAGTACTCAACGCGGACCAGGGCAAAATGGCATGCGGAGAAGTAAAAATAGATACTGGAAAGTCAGGGGGCGGCAATGACTGTAACTGGCACGTGCAATTTTTCAATCGAGAAGTGCGCGATTTTGGGACAAGTTCACCGGTTACACCAGCAGCAATGAACGGTTAACCGGGTGAGTGATGCCTGCTGCCAAACATTAACACTCGCGAAGCTGGTTTGAGGATTTTCTTGAATATAGCACAAAGGGAACTGCAAGACACGGTCTTTAGTGATGGTAGGTGGGACACGAAAGGAAGCGATCACCAACTTCGTGACAGCTTGTGACAGTTTATGAAGGTGTCTTTCAGTGAAACTGTTCGAAGCCGCCGAGCAAAACCGTCGGCACCAGTAACCACCAGATAGCACCTTTAAATGAGGGGAGGTTCGAAGATATCCAAGTGACCACCATTATTTCGGAGCGAGAGTAGATATCTTATATCGGTAAAGCCTGCCTTGTCGGCAGCGCATACGCCATCTGACCGGTTACCTAGTACACACATATTGGGATTCGGCGTTCGTTCAAACAGATCAACTCATTTGGATATCTGTCGTAGTTGAGTTAACATGTGCATTGTGATGTTTCCTGTAAACAAAAGGTCATCGTTTTAGGTGAAAGCGACATCGAGGTCGGTGGATCACCGAGAGGTTTGTGTGGCATTCTGTGGGTCAGAAGGTATTTAAACAGATTCACACGGGCCAAAGCGACTGATGATAGCCATTTTGGGAATATCGTCTTTGGCCAAAAGGATTTTTTGGTACTCTCCGACCAAGCCACTTATACAGAGCGGGGTTACAGAGTCGTTAACTTCCTGTTGCTGGTGTCAGCAATCAGACCAAAAGGAGGAAGAAAAATGATGCCCATACTGGGCTCATCTACGACGGTAATGATAGCAATGATAATGGTTTGCTGGGCGTGGACCATAGCCGGATGTGAGTTGGCCCCGTCAGTATACGCTTATATGTGTGCTATTTGCCGTTTTTGAGCTGTCATTCTCTGGCTTCAATCAACTTTTTTTCAGAGGTGGATGATGTAAACTAACTTTGGTGCCAACCACATTAGGAAATCCACTTCTGCTGAGTTATGATGCACGCGAGGGTAGTGAAACTGGTGATCGCGATTGCAGCCGTCGTCTGGCTAGCAGGCCTGTTTGCCGTATCTTAGCTGCCAGCCAAAGGTGTTGGAGAGAGGACAAGAAAAGGTACATTTTCTGGATTCGGCATTCGTAACAGCCAACGAGCCTAAAATGTGGACTGGGTAAAACAAGTGGCCTAGGACGTCTCTGTAGAGCAATCCTGGGACCGAATTGTAGCACGGTGATACTCCTAGCAAGAACTATCCACTGCGGCGCCCGTCGTTTTATGGCATACATTTGACTCATTGTAGCATTCAACCGGAAGATTTTAGGCCTGTATTACCCGGTGAAGAAACGCCTGTAATAATTTCGGCGGTATTTAGTGTTTAGCTGGCGAGCGTGATACAAAAGGTGCCTAAATCAAGAGGAAACCGTTCGGGCCATAGTTTGTGCAACGCGCCCCCAGGTTTGTCGTTCTTGTCGGTGGGGGAACGCACGTGACTGAGCAGTTTTTGTCTCTTACGCAGCGCCCGACAATGCATGGCAGGGTCGCATAGCGCCAGATAGAGCGATTCAGTCCATCAGGCCCCCTTCGGAGTGCCACATGGAAATTCCGTTGGCCCTGGGTCAAAGATATCACTGACCCCCGCTGCTACAACGGGTAACATAGATAGCCGCAAGAGCGATGTTCCAAAAAGTGAAAGAAAAAATTATTCAATTTGCGCGAACCAACCTAGTGGTCTTGAGGAATCATATTAGAGTAGTTCGAATGGTGCACTAATTTCGCTGGGCTGCGATGTTGCGTGCATCATTGGAAATCTGGTGAACCAAACACCGGCAGTTGATTTCGAAGCACTCATTACGAATTTCAAGCGGGCTGGTTCCGGAAAAGACAGCAGAACAGAACGCTTACAAATATGGTGGTTCTGGTCAGACTACTACACAAAAGTGGAGGGAGTGTAGTAAGTGTATGAAAGTTCAAAGTTAGATAAGCCGTGTAAAAGTAATTTTGGTACGGTGCTCAATGCAGGGTTCGGTAAAAATATTTTCCCAAGTAAAAGAGCCCAGTGGAAGCTTAAAAGTGATCTCCAATATGATGATCTTACGAACCCGTGAATTGGGAAGCCTAAAGTTACCGAATAAATTCTCCAGCTTGTTATCTTCCCGGATGATATCCCTCGAAGTTGCAACTATCTGAAAAATCGAGCAAGTGTGCCAGTAGGACAAATTCCGTGCGTGGTTTTACCGGTCATGGTCATATGCAGCATACGTATGCTATAAAAGTGTATAAGCGGCAGGCGGGGTACAATCGCTACATACTGCTGCGAATAGTACTGATAATAATAGTAAAACGATTGCGGGCAGCATTCAGTAACTGTCAGGTAACTAAAGGTCACTTGGAAAATAAAACCAGCCGGAAATGCCCGGTTCTTTTAGCGATTTCAACGTACCGTGTCCTTAGCGTAGGACTGTAGTGGTCTGGCTACCCTAAAAGCTACTTTACCAGGAGTGTGTGGCAAATAACTAAAAATAATACCGCTAGATTGAGTATACAATAGTAAAGGGGGTCAAATAGAACAGACTCACTAAGAATTGTTCTCTTTAAAATAGTTCGCCGTTGGCCTAGGTCGACGAATAAATAATAAACCAATTATGGGATCTTTTTCCGAACGGTTCTCACATATAATAAAAGCTGAAGATAGTCTGAGATGCTTTGATACCATAGTTAGTACTTGAAACTCGCGAATGACCGCTGCAAGCGCGAGCAAAATCAGAAGAGGAAGTTGAAGCTCGTGACCAAGTTTGTATTGTGCGTAAAAGTACAAGAGCGCGTTTCGTATTTTTTCGTATTCAGACAAAAGCGTTTATGCAGTTGACGAAATACGTGATGTTATAATGGAAGCAAAAAGGTACAACTCACCACATGACTAGCAGTACACGAGACCGAGTGCACGAGCCCCTGGTTTTCTGCTCGAGGATGAAACCACTATGCCTACCGAAAGGTCCACAAAACCTGCACTCACAGATTCTGGGGCATCCATCTGAGATAGTTCTTGGCCTATATCTAATGGCTCTTGTGACATTCTGCCCTCATCTGCCCTACACACATTTAGAAGTGCATTAATGTACCGGCAAACCGAGCCTTCTGTTGGTCAGACCGATGAGTTTGATGGACGGTTTGTCTAATGGCTGGTTGCTTTACATGTCATTCCCATTGTTTGCGGAAGGCCAGGTATATCCAGAAGCCACTGCTTTGCTGGATCCACAAGAGACGCATGACCCATGAACTAGAGAACTGTCTCAGTAGTTTCATCTGAAGAAGGCGGGCTGTCTGAATTTTCGTCACGCGTTTTGCGCGTCAATTCTGTAAAGTGCAGTGCGTGCCATTTTGGTTGATTTGTATGTAAGTATTGATGGTGTACAACCTTTCTTACTGGGCTTCGGCTCACTGACTATTTATGTGTTCAATCCATTGAAATCGTCATGAACACTTGCCTTCGGGGAATCACTCCCCCCTGGCGCTTTCAGAGTGTGCATACTGCATATTTGGCGACCACGTCAAGATGGTTACCACACATTGACAGTTTTACCACAAAGTCACTGGCTGTACACACGTACACACAGGCCATAGAGCCAACACGCACACTCACGGCCGACGCAGCCCCAGACACAGAAACCTCTGTACACGCTTACCAGCCTCACGCACCACTCCGCTTGCACCGGCCGGTTCATGTAGGCGGTGGTACACCGGTGACGGCGTTCTTCAAAAAGGGGTCCAGTGTAAAATGCAGTGCTTGTCATATTGGTTGACTTATATGTAAGTATTGGTGATACACAACCCTGCTCACTGGGCTGTGGCTCATGTGCTTTCTCTCTGTTTCCAATCCACAGAAATCGTCGTGAACACCTGTCTTCGGAGAATCGCTGTCCGTTGGTGCTTCCATAGTGTGCATACCACAATTCTGATGTTGGTCGGTGGGGCAGCCCCATTTTGCCCAGTTTGTCACAGCCGTGGAGTTTATAGTAAATTAATGTCACTGGAATGCCACAACGGGGTGATAAAAAACCTGTGTTCTTCCGCTGCTTGTTCCTATCCCTTCTCGAGATATGAATCGACAAAAATTTCAGGTATGTCTTTCCGATCATCTTTTCTATAGTATGTAGTTTCAAAAGTTGCAGCCGCTACGGAAGAAGTTGACAATCCGCAGTGCCTCGACGACTTTCTGAATGAAATCTTTGGGACATCGTCAGACCACGACCTCACCACCGCTCTCTCGACCCCTATTACCCAACCGCCGCATTTTTCGGCCCCGGACTTCAACCATTTAGAATCCCGATCTGAATTATCTGGAAGTACCAGCTACAAATGCTCCTCCTCGCTGTTCTCAACCAATCGTTGCGGGCCAGATTCCGTGCGTGGGAAAAACTGCCTCCTTCCGCGCTACCTTGTCGACAACCTAACGCTTGGTGAGTTTGACTTCGACGGCCGCGTTCAAATCATAGCTCTCGCTTTAGCTTGCTTTACAACGTTGCACTAGTAAAACTTTAAACACCACATGCTTTATCCCCATGAGCGCCATTCTGAATCAAAGCTACTTCCATCCTAAGAAGTGCTTTTAATTTCCCATTCTTCCCTTAAAAATATATGGGGAGGGGCTTCTAGTAGAGGTGACCCTTCGAAGACGAACCAGAGTGCAGTGCGTGCTCTTCATCCAAAACTGCACACAGGTTGTAGTTAACTATTTCGGGTCTTGGGTTTCCCGGACGAATTGTAGCTATGAGTTCTGAAATAAAATTAGACATTTGCGCAATTGAGCTCGGTTCAGGTTATGCGGGACACTGGCTCTAACCTTCCAAAAGCGAGCCAGTTACTTGCAATGTGATCCCAAGGCCCGATGGTGCTGTGCCGGAACAAATAATAGCTGGATGGTTTCGTTGTTTCAAAGTTCAGAATGCCACCAACGTAACCTGGCTACCAACTTTATCCCACATGAGATGCGTACCTGTTGAAATAGAAAGCCTTCCCGGTACAAGTGATATACTCTTTAAATGGTTCATCCTTGAAATTATGCTGCAAAAAGACTGGACCTTATCGTGGTTAGGTACAACCACTACCAAATTGATCAGTGGATAGAGGTCTGGTGAACGGTCTCCTGAACCTCCATGTAGGGTTTTGTAAATTGCATGGCGACCTCTTAAAACGACTTGTACTGCTAGCCATACACTGTCCTACGATCAGGCTTGTCAGCCAAAGAGTTTGGTTGACAGTCTGCATACAGTCCTGAACCTCAGCTAGAAACACTGCCATGCCACATCGGCCGCCGCGTGGTACCATCAGTCGGTTTGTCTTACTTGCTTCATGCAGCACAGCGGGTAAGCGAAAACGGGCTACTTCTAATGCCTCCCCTCGTACACTTTCACATGCTCCCTTTTCTACCCAATGCAGGTCCCAGCACTAGTACTGTTTGCCTTTTTCGCTCTGCACCACGCCCGGCTGCACCGTCTGCGCGCCCATCTTCAGTAACAACCTTTAACACCTCGAATAGTTTTCAAGCCCCAAAACCTGACCTTATTGTTCGCACATTGAAGCAAGCAGAACAATAAGCGGCTTTTGCTCGTACGTTGGATTTCCTCTGCATTGATGTAAGATGTATCTGAAGCAAATCAGGGACGCAAGTACTGTAACTGGACTGATTGCTCCCTCGCTCTCTTCCCAATTCCTGCTGCATACTTTCAGTAATGCGGGGGCTGCTGTAGCTGGGTATTCCGAGTGGGTGTTGAGCCGGGACATCTCCACTTGGTTGAATATTCGTTACTAGTCGTTTCTGCGTGGTCCATTTTGGCAACACCTTTTAAAAATTCTTGCGCAACAGACCCATTGCTCCCCGTTTACTTTATCCGCTTACTCCCAGATAGACTGTAGTTCTGAATCGGCCAATCATTCTCGTCCTTGACATCAACACCAGAGAAGAACACTGCTGCTTCGCTCCCTTACGATGACGTCAACTTATCTGAACAAAGCCCTATAATGAGGAGAAGAGAGAAAAGGAACAAGGAGGGGGACCCAGGGCTAGCCTGCCCCAAACGCCCGAGGTGCCCACACCTCTAGCGCTCAGTCAGGCAAGCTAGATGAAAAATGACGGCATGAGAGCCGCTGACACCGATTGGTCATCATATAGTTCAGTGTCTCCAGCGAAGCACAGGGGGGTCACGTGGACCCCATCCTGGAAGGCGGACAGCATCATTGGCACCCACACTTCTCGTAACATCCTTCGTTTCCTTCCGCCACGTAAAGTCCTGTCCACCTCTGGGTTTCCGTCACTCCGAATTAGGCATGGGAGACCGCTCGCCTTGACAGGCGGTAACTTGGCGGGCGTAACATAGACCTGCTACCTTAGCTTGCAGTGCTGAGTGCATTCTTTGATGTGGGTACCCTCTGATTCACCAAAACCATTCTCCTGATCACCTCATTGCGAATTCGCTTGTACAAATCAATTTCAGCGACACTTTTGAGACATTGTTGGTCAAAGACCTGAAGATGTCTGAGATCCTCCGCCCGAATTTGCCGAACCTCGTAGCCGTACAACTATACAGCCCATGCTGTAGTGTGATACATGTGTCCTTTGGGACCCAGTGAGATGCCTTTTTGACGTTACAGGTCGCGCAGTTCTGGCTTTCGAGACCCATGCGTTCATTTCGTCTCGACCTCTGCATCTCGACTTCCCCTGTCTAGGCTTGGGCAACTTGACAGTATCTTAGCCCTCGTACTTCGGGTAGCATGACAGGTAGGCACCGAAAGGGTGTTACATCTGAAAGGTTCTTTCCAGTTCGTCCGTCACACTTTCGTCAGAGCTGACGCAACTTCCAAGATAGTGTTCCACAACCGTCCGTGTCACTCTTTGAACTCTCAGAGGTATTTTCAAAGGCTGTACGTCCTGTCGCATGACTTTGCACTGTGGGCGCGAAGCACATGCCGAAGGACTAGAGGACTTCGGTCAGCTTTTCAATTAATGCTTGCGCTTCCTGCTGTTTTTCAAAAATGAGAACAGTGATGTCTGCGTATTCCAAATCGACAAGGTTCTCGCTCAGGTTTTGGAGACCTAGTGTTAATCTCATTATCTCATCAATAATGAAGCGAAACAAAGGTGGAGAGAATGGATATACTTGTCGTACACCAATGCTTGTAGCAAAGCTTTTGGAGCCATTCCCGTACACTTCCACGCTCCCCAAAAGTATGTGAATTCAAACAGCGCATGATATCCACAAACTGGGGCGTACCCTGTTGCTCAGGCTTGTTGAAAAGAACCAACCGGTCAACAAAATCGAACGTACTCTTCAGATCAAGGCACTCCAAGATTTTAGGACGAATATACCCATGCAGATGCTCTAACAATTGACAGAGTGTGAAGATATGGCTCACACAGCCCCTTCCTGACCGGAATTATGCTTTTTCTCGGGTCCCCTCTTCACGCGCCCATGTAAGACGGCGTAGACTAAGCGATACAAAGAGTCTGGTTACAACGGGGATCAAACCAATTCCTCTGTAATTGCCGCACTGCGACCACCAGTTTTGAAAATGCGCATCACACTCAACTCACTTCAGTTATTTAGGATGGTCTCTTCCTCCTAAATAGGCAAATAAGTTGGGAAAACACCGGCTGAGAATTTCAACTCAATGTTTGAGAAGAGTGGGTGGCAGCTCGTCAGGACTAGGATCTCGGTGACACTTGGAGGACAAAAGCATTTGCTTATTTCCGAAGCCGTCGGGGTTCCAACTTCACTCTCCAGGGCTGTGTTTCCGGTTGGAAATCCGGCTGTGCAATTGCAGGTGGCCAGGTGAATTGGTCTTGAAAGTGTTCAGTCCAGTGATTCAGGTGCTCTTTTTCACAAAAAGGCGTGTCGTTTTTATCAGTTATTGTTCGGTCACCGGAGGCTTTGCCCCTTCGTGCGTATCAGCTGGAACAGTTGGTGCACATTACCAGAGATCCTCGCTTACATCTCTTCAGCTTTCGGGGTCCACCAAGCTCCTCGATCCACGCAAAACCTCTTTTTCATCTGAAGTCTGACACTTCGTCGAGTGGTATTGTACTCTCGACCAGCAGGAATACGTGTCCGAGCTTCGGGCAGTTTTAGTGTTGCTCGAGATCCAGGTCCAGTTAGTTGAACCATTCCACAAGCGGATCGCCCAGCATCTTGGGGTTGTGGGCAGTGTCTTCCAGTAAGAGTCAACACTGGAAGATGTGTTGTTCGAAAGGGACTTCATTCGGTGGCTCTGGTAGACTTGTCTCACTTCAGAGTCCGAGAGCCTAGTGGTCACACGAGTTGCGCGCATCGTGCGCGCCCCTGAAAAGCGCAACGAGAAGCAGCAACGAGCAAGCGCGTGATGCGATTCCATCTAGGTGTTTCTGAACGAGCAAAAGTCAATAATTGACTCATTCCACCTGTAGCTAATGGCGATGTGATCTATCTGTGTTGCAGGTTGGTTTGAGTGCGCGGACGCCATGTGTCCAAGTCGCTTCGATTGTTTCAGAGGTTAGCACTGCACAGAAGCAAACCGTAACCCATAACTTCAGCAAGTGTTCGCCGTTGTCCGTGCATCTCGATTCCAGTCTCAGGCGACCACCCAATTGAACTTCAGCAGCGCTAAGTCTACCTACATGTGTATTCATACCCCGGGCAACCACAACAATATCTGAGCTCCTACCTCGCTGCAACAAGGCGTCCAAAGTGTCTTCAAAAACTGTTTTTGGGTTTGTTAGAGCTATGTTCTGCTGGGGCGTAAGCAGATACGATGATCAGGCAGCGGTGGTCGGCGCTGCTCACAGACGTTGATAAACAGAGTACACGGGGACAACTACCAGTGAGCAACTATTCAACAGAAACTCTTCAGCTTGGTGGCTTAGCACAATACCCATCTTATCAGCAGTGGCTTCTGAATCACCAGAGCTGCGCATTCAGAAGCGAGTGGAGACCGATGGGAGGTGAGTTTAGCTATTGTACTTGGGTCTTGAATCCTCGTTTTAGACAGGCAGAACAGCACCAGAAAGCGAGTCCAGCGTACATGCAAGAGCAGTCTTATCCAGCTTGTTTCAGACTGCGAACGATAAAGACTGCCAGTTGAACTGAGAGTCGGGGTTTGAAGAGTGATTGCAAAGTGTCGGCCGAGTCAACTTTGGATATTGCACTCAAAGGGAATGGGCGACGAACGGATCTGTTTTTAAGAGTGGATCTAGGTAGATGTCGCTGGCAGCAGGTTGAGGAGGAGAAGAACGAATATGTCAGAAAAGAGGGGAGGCCTCAGTAGCAGTCCGTTTTCGCTTACCTGCTCCGTTGTATCACAACTCGAGGTGACATCGTCAGTGCGGCGATATCACCTCGATTGGTTATGAAACGTGTGCAATCCAACTTCCAAGGTCGGCGAACTGACCGACAACCGACCAGGAGATTTAGTCAGACCTTTACCAGTTGACTAACTTGGTGCAAGCGGCTCTGATTGTCACACGTACACTCCCTAATATAACTCAATGGGTTATGGAGGTGCACAAAACGTCACACCATGGTAAGGTCCAATCTCTTCGTGACGGCAAAGACAGTATTTATGACGCTCTAGATAGTCTTTTGCAACGGGCTGAAAGCTCTGACCTCGTGGTTGCTGGTGACATTAACGCTCAGGTAGATAGACTAAGCGCCACTGAGGCCCAATTGGGTAGTCGTCTTGGTTTGGACACGAGACGAACCAGCCCCGGACATAAATATACCATAAGCCATCAGTTACCGGTGGCCAGGGTGGATCAATGCCTGCCTCTCCTTCTGAACTACTTGCGTGAACTTCGACCAGCCATCTGGACGTTGTTTTCATTGTGCCTTTCAGGTTCACGCAAAAACACGCACACCGCTTGGTCACTGACAAGTTCAACCTAATGTATCAGAATCCACTTCCCCAGCACTTGCCTGCTGCTCCCATGTAGGCCACTAACCATCACTGGAGCGGTATATCCGAAGCTGCACGTTTTCACGGGATTTCTACCTGTGGTACAACCCAGCCGGTCTCTTCCAATCGTCGGGTCTTTGATAGGCTTTGCTGAATACCCGGCGACAGATTCCTTGTCGTCGCAACCATAGCCCAACTCAGTACATCACCCGACACCAGGCAAAACTAAGTGTCCGCGCAGACTGGGAAGTTTGGTCGATCCGGAAGGCCAGAGGAACTAAAGGAGCGAAAAATACTGGAAGTGTCGGCAGATTGTTCTACTTAATTTGTCCGATTGGTGCTCTGAACCCTCTTGCCTAGGGACCATCAGTGATCACAATGGCTGTGATATCCGACAAAGAACACCTTTTGGACCGTTTGGCAGAACACTCCGAACGACAATTGGGGTGGGCACATGCCACCTCCAATCTGGACTGTCGTCCTTCGAAAAAAACGTGGACTTTGAATACGGAGCACCCTTCAACCTCACAAGCCTCGTAGTGTTTTATCCTTACTCAAGTATCTCATCGTGCTGGTCCCGACTACCTGTCACCTGCTCCGCTCAAGGATGGTAGTGAATTCCTCAGCCAGTGCCTGTAGTCCATTTGTGTGTATATATTAAAAAGAGCGTCCCAGACAATAGGGGTCAATCGAGACCAGTGTCCGTCTTCAAAAGGCGCACTCGCAATGAATGTCGTAACCATATAGGCACCTATTTGACTCTCTCTGTAACAAGGCTTCTGGCGTCACTAATTCTTCGTCGTTTCACGACGGCGCGCGAAACCTTGACCTGTGAGCATCAAGCGGGACCTTGACTGAGCAGAAGCTCCTTGAACCACACCATCACCGTCAGGAGTTAAAATAACGCCATATGTACGGACGACCCACAGTCCTGCTGTCCCTTGACTTCAAGGGTGTGTTCGATTCTGTCAATCAGTCAGTGCTCCCAACTGTACTTGCTCAACAGAAGATGCCTCAGAAGTTTGTGAACATAATCCAATCCTTAGATTCACATACTTCTGGACATGTGAAAGAGCGTGGGGAGCTCTTTAAAAGCTTATCTGCAGGGAGTGATGTCCGGCATAGATGTTCACTCTCTTCATTTTTGTTCAACTCCGTCATCGATGAACTGATGGGGCGAACTCTAGATGGTTTCAAAACTCTGGTGTTCGAATCGTTGCCTGTGAGAACCGTGTCTATCTGGAGTACAAATGAACACAATGTTCAAGATGTCCAAGATTAACTCAAAGTACGCATAAACTGACTACCATGATACCATCTTTCTGCATGTGCTTTCGACCGAAGTGAAAAGTCCCACTTCGGAATGCACCGTCTTTGAACATGCCTTTTGTACTCCGAGGAGAATTTTACACACCGGTAATTGTATTAGTTCTGACGGAAGTACATCTGATGATGTCAGGCACGAATTTCGAATGCCGGAATCTCATTTGCTTCTTTGTGTCACCTGTGACGTCAAAAAAGTATATTTTTAGGTCTTGAGGCTACAGTAATGTGTTGCGTGGCTGAGAGACGTGGCCTATGTAGGCATGATTTGAGGCGCCTCCAGGTTTTTGATCACCGGCTTCTCAGAATGGTTGTCACTTTTGTGGCGAGGTAATAAAAGAGGGAGTTTGGTTGTGCAGCAGATACTAAGTCGCGGAAAACATCTAAATGTGGTGGCTCGGTCATGTGCTACGCATAGCGAACGATCGTCTACTGAGACGAGTACCGTTCAAAATGGTACAAACTATGAGGTGGACTTGTGAATTGGCAGAAGGGTGTGAAATGGACCACGCAGATTTGGCTTTGCTTGTATAGTGCACCCTCCCGGATGAGGTCTCTGTTGTTCCTGCCCTGCACTTTTCTGGAGACGCTGCAAAGAATATAAGCTAATCGATGTCAGTGGCGTTCGTCCTGTCAGTTTCTCTCCAGATTGTCATCAATATTTGACCACCGGTGTTGAGTCCTGCTCCAAGCTCTTGATAAAGTGTCCCTCGGTTTAGTGGTACTGAATTCTCTGTAGTTCTGATTTTTAAGCGATTCTTTCCCCAGCATTTACTTATAGAATGCTCTAACTCCCTACCACGCGAAGATAAATTGCTTCGCTTCAGCATACCAGCTACGACTGTCTCCAATTCGGCTTGTAACAATAAATGTGCAACTAATCACAATGTATTTTTGTTCAACCTTATAAAGGTTACATGAAATTTGTTGCATCACTTTTTCTAACTTTTTGGCCTCTGGCAATTCCATCTTCACCTGAGCTCTCGTGCTTTCTCTGAGCTCAGACTGCTTACCACATGGAAATACAGTCATCAGTTGAGTAATCTGCACCACCGGAGCGACAGCCTTTGTTCCGCATTTGAATTTGCAGCCGAAAACTTCGAAATAGTCCTCTGGCTTCAACGTGTGACTGAATAAAAAGCACGTTTGTATGGGTTATATAATTGGAATCCCTTGAGACATTAACCTAATGACTGTAAAACTGGACTGTAACTGTTGTACTTAATCGATTTTATATTGTCTAATGCATTCTGTGCAATTCAATTTCAAGGTGTGTTCTGATTCCAGTTTGGAATTCAGGATTATCTCAATTTATCGTGTCGGAGCCTATCACCTTTAATGTTTGGAGCGTCAATGTGCTATCGTTCCATCCAGCACTGATTTCCGTTTTCTCTGTTTGAGCACAGTCCTCGTTTTAAGAACGTCCTTTAGTGCTTCGTTACCAACTGCCAACTTCATGTACCTATACGCTTGAAGTTCATGTGAGACACATATTTCACATGCATTATCTCCCCTGTATTGTTATGGCCTAAATGGCGCATTGTAAGTCCACGGGTCATGTGTGTGCGAAACCAGTTGGTTGCGCGTCTTGACTGATGTTGCATCGTCTCGCTCGAGATGGCTCAGTGGCTAAAAAGCTCAAACTTACTGACCGGAAAGTTCGTGGTTCGAACCCGATCCCTGCATCTCGACTGCTTTTGTCTAGGTTTGGGCAACCTGACAATATCTCAACCCCCATGCTTCCCTCGGGTGGCATGGCAGCTAGGCACCGGAAGGGTGTTACAGATGAACGATTATTTATTGCTATACATAAAATGCTAATGAGGTTCCACTAGAACTGAAGTTCGGTTCCGAACGCTATCTCAGTTTACATGGAGTCAGGTCATTTCTCAGCAGCAGGGGTGCGGGTAAATGAAATCCAAAGCATCTCTGCACAATTTCCGCAGAGAGTTTTTGCTGTACTCATACATTCAGTGGAAATTTTCAGTTCATAAATTGTGTCGCTTTACTCAACTTGATCATCCAAACCGCACAAAAAAGCTACTAGGATATGCCAAGGGGGTTCGATGTGGTTATTCTGAGGTTTGTTGCATTCCAGAACGCAAGCGTCAACGAATAGGTGAAAATCACCACATGTTTACAAGTTCTTCATCTAAGTTTAATCCTTGATTTGTCTATTTTTTCTTTTCTCGGATAACAGAGGTCAGTAAACCCCAGAATACGATGGACTGGGGGGAAACATCCCAGCAAATACAAAAACGTAAATTTTCCCTCATACTCTCTGGCCTCGAATTCTACTTTTCAATAATGAAAATGTATCCATCGTCTGGCAATCTTCATGACCTTCAATGTTGCATATTGATGCTTACACTTTTTTAGCTAATGCTTCTTGCATCAATGGCTTCTTATTGATCACTGACTAGCTGCTCTCCAGATAGGAGAGAAGTCGATTGAGGTACAATCTTTCCATTTTCGCTATCATTGGCTTGTAATGAAATCACATGCCTACAGAGCTGTTGGAGTAAGCACCAAATGCGCTGCAGTGAAATTTTCTGGGTTTGTTTCTTGGTTAGCAATCCTGAATGGCGATTGGAGAAGAAGGCAATTTGCGTGGGATGTACTATTCGAATGTTCTTATTGGCTGCAATGCATGTCACATAAGTAGTGGATAAATGAACGTAAAAATCAATATCAGAAATTCAAATTTCATATTCTGACTAAGAAGTACACAGTGTACTACCGGGTTACATGGACCAGGTTAAACGCAACGTCTGGCAAAGTTCTAGCCGAAGTCGTTACTCATGTGGCGCGTACTTCAACGGCAACACGAAACAGTTGCCCACACGACCCAACGCTTAAAATGATTACGATTACTTGCGTTTAACTCTCTGTGGTCAAAGAGGAACAATGCCCCTGAAGGATTGAAAAGGAGTGAAAGGATTGGGCCTTATCGCAGGAAGCAGGTGTCCCAATCAACAGCTTCGGAATTATTTACACCTCCGGACGCCGAACTCAACACACCGGAGCACCGTCTTGAGTAGTATTGACGGAAATAACAGCATTCTTTTGAACCTAACCTTAAATAAGCTCACCATTCAAAAACACTCCAGATAGACGGCCTGTCTAAGAAGTGGCGTTCCGTGTCTTGTAGAGTTTCCAACTATGTGCAAGAAAATACATGTGGGCCCCGGTAGTAAGGCCCGGAAATTTCATGGCCCAAGTTGACAGTAACCGCTTTCATTTTGTGCTATCATTTAACGGTCTGTCCGCCGCGAACTTTGCGTCCACTTTGATATAGAGTAGAAACATATCTTCCTGCGGTAGATTGTGGTTGTGCATATATAGCATATGTCCGAATTGCCTTAACCTGGCTCCGGTAATTCTTATGCATTACAAAATACTTGGTTACGGGCCACTTCACTGCGGGCATGCAGCCGACTAATGCCTGCTATGCTGCCAGGAGACCGGCCATTCATGTGTCGAAGCCTTCGGACTCCCCTTACCAAGTCTAACAGCTATAAAGTAACAGTTCTCTGACAGTTTCTTGTGTCGACTCAACCAGTTAACCTAGCCCGATTGCGTTCCTGACGCCAAAGATACCACTCCTTGATGTTTATTACGCGTAGTTTATTAATGCTCGCGCCGATTTCATCTGTCAACGTACACTCACAGCTGACACAGGTGCCGAAATACATAAACCAATGAACAAACTCAGCTCCTCATTACATATTTTCAGACGGACACAACGAGATTGGAAGTATGGGTGCGTTCCGAAGGCGCCATGGGAATACTTCGGTTATTCTAATTATATTATGCTGCTCAGATACGTGATCGTCAAATCCAAAAACAGTACCATCCGCATAATCCAAGTTAACTTTTTGGGATGCTTTCCGACGCCCACGCTTGCGATTCCCTGGTCAACCATGACAAGAATAGACAGAAGGTCTTGGCAAGATCCGCTTGTTGTGGCGGAATCCTCTAAGTAATTTGTCGTTGAACCTAACAGACCCCCGCGGGAGTGCAAACCTCAAAGGCATCCCTGGCCGACTATATGTAAGAAGACCATTCTATCCCTGAAGCTCGCTTGAGGTCAAGGTAGACCGCAATTACCAGTCAGCAGAACGTATGGCGTTGCTCAAGCACTTGACTTGAATATCTATTCTGCACATTCCATATGTGCTTAAATTTCTATCTGGTGCTCTCGGGTCTTCGTTTCACGTCCTGAGGTGTGGCTTCGCAGTATGTTCAAAACCGTAGCTGCCTCTTAATTTGGGTTGAAGCAGTCGCTTCAACTCTTTTTGCATAAAAGTCCGGTGACTGGAAAGCCCATGTTTTCCGGGAGACATCCTTTTTCCCAAATCAGTTCAGGCTAATTGGTCGACTTAGAATACCACCGTCTTTGAGGCTCATCTAACCCTGCAGCACGAAGATGTTTCAAAGCCGTATCATTTCAAAAAGTGAGCTGGGAATTTCAACTAAAAAGTAACCCTAGTTTATTCTGGTCCTGTTAATTTTAGTGGGCGGTTTTAGTGAAAAGGCTTGCGTAGAACTGGATACACTGTCGAACTCATGGGGTAGACGATTGCGAACGTTTTCATTTAGAAGTTATCGCTCCAACCTCAGCTTATTTACACATGTGTTAGCTTGTTTTGTAAGTACTTCTATTTGGCTCCCTGCAATTGCTCTGGGGTTAAGATGTGCCCTGCGAACAGAGGGGTTCATGGTCTGAACCCTATCGTGGCTCTCCGACTGACTGGGAAACTTGGTAACACCTCAGGCTTCCCTCGGATTGTGACAGTCTTATAGTAAGAGTTCTGAACCTGAACTTTCTTCATTTCGTTACTCCAGGTGATGTTTCCATCCGTTTTTTACCTTCTCTGTTTCCCCTGTTCCAGCTACCGCCGATCGTGACTGTAATCGCTATGGTTCTAAACCTGCTTCCCGTTTGCCTGGTGGAAGTTGTGACAGTGGTATCTCAGTTTCTTCCACTGCTTCACCATGCTCGCCATCTTTTACCTACGAGGAGTATTTGAAGCACTTCAACCATCAGTCGCCCCCCACTTCCCTGTCCGAACATCCAACAGTTGTCTCCCCAACAGCCCCCAGACATCCCGCCTCTACGAGGAAAGTTACCAGACCCATGTCAGTTGTGGATCGTATTATTCACTCCCGAAGATCACTGCAGTGATCTGAAGTGTTTTATACATTCATATTTGCAGTTTGATGAAGTATTTTTTAACCGTTTACCACTTTTGCATCGGTTCCTTGCAAATACACGGTCTTGCCACTGAACGCAGTCGTTTTTGCTCACTCGCTACAATCTCTGTTTGCTGCTTTCGTGGAGCTTGATATACTCCTGTTGAGTGAAATTGTTGACGTTGGTTTATGGCACTGAGTATAACACCCATCTTGTTGATCGTTTGGTCCTGTTTGCTGGTTATCTATCGTGTAACGTATATTCCTTGTGTTCCTAAATGCAGTTTAAAAACTTCAAGGGCAACTCTGTAGTCAAAGAAACCCTATGCTGCAAATTACGGCAAATGGACCACCAGATGCGGGTACAAAGCGTACCTGTTGCATTTTCCTGACACCCTGGCATACTGCTCCCACAGTGAAGTCCCCAGACCGTTCACTCTAGTTAACCGAATCAGCTTATGTTAATATTTGTGAAGCAAAACAACATTATTCTTGCTTAATGCATCTGGAGTCAATGTGTGCAGCATCCCGGTGAAACGGAAACTTTATTTAGCAACTTTCGGATAACTGCACTGCCTAGTTATAGGAGCAACATCTACCGTACCGCGAAGTAATCACTGCTCATGTGAATTTTGTTCTAATAAGGCAGGAATATCCACAGGACCATGTATTACAAATCGTTTAGTTGTCCCTCCCTAAAAATCCATGTTTCCAGCGAGTATAATTATGGCATCACACGAAAGTCAAAGCAATTCGGTCTTCTCATCACCGCAGATAATAGCTGATCTAGTTCTAACAAATAGTCAAGTTAGCAGCAGTTGCTGTCAACCTGTTTATGATCACAGTGCGGTATGAAGGCATAGGATCGTAACTGCTTCCGTTGTTTTCAACTCACTATTGCCTGCGCAATGGTTTAGACCGTGCCGTACTCGGCGTAGTGTAACCTGTTCGAGTGACCCACTGGTGTTCGAGCATATATATATATATATATATATAGTATCACTGATGAGTGAGCCCAAGTACTAGAAGTTTGGAGTACATCTATCGAGGTATTAAATGGGAGTGACAGAGAGCAATGGACTGGCATAGAAACACGTTCTCCACTCTAGAAGCAAGAACAATGAGATGATATATGGTTTGGAATGTCAGTGGGTAGAGTCATTATTTGATTCCGCTAAAAGACGGATGGCGTTCGGGAGACAAAAATGAACATTCGTTTTCAAGCAGCTGAATAGACATGGGACACCTTGAAGCCAGGTCGAGTATTCACATTGTGCTGTGATCTCAGATCCTTGATTTGCACATCTGATCTCGTTGCAAATAAACCACCATGCTGAATGTATCAAGCGATGTTTTCTTATTGTACGCACTGGAAAACAGACACGAGGCTGACATCCTTCATCCAGCCTCAGCTAAGTTCTGGATGTACCTTTGTAACGGTGCATAGTACTAATTAAACATGCGAGTAGTGTCTGGCCGTGTCAAAGCGCCGTCCTTGCATCTGATGGAAGGTTGATGTGGAAATTAGTGAACCGCTTTGCAGTGTTTGTTCGTTATTGTTTAACGGTCATAGTCCAATAGGACACTTGAGGATGTTCACTTCTCAGAGACCATGCAAATTTCTTGCCTTCGTAGTGGTCAACCGTATCTTCATTCAGACAGACATCTACCCTAGGTGCCAAGCCTGTTCCTGCAATAATTTCCCGTTAGCCTGGATTTTTTATGGGCACGGAAAAACTGTTAGTAGAACATTTGCAGTGTGGGTAAGGTGCATTTTCTTGCATAAACCATATTTCGGTGGGTACTTGCGCCGTACCTGACACACTTTCACTATATGCGTCTGCATTATTCGACTTGTTCCGCAATGCTCCTCGAAGACCAAAATCGTTCACAAAAGCTGCCAAAGTGGTGGTTTCTAAGGGAGAATAACTTGCATTAATTAATTAATTAGTCACGAAAATCGTTTTTTCTTCTCTGGAGTTCTTATTAGATGGATTTTCCTACAAAAAGAGGAATTCCTTTCTTCTGCGCTGCTTTGTACTCATCAGGCTCTTCTGTGATCCGGTGATCATCCTGTTTCCCTTCACCTGGGAGAAACACCTTTGGGACTACCAAAATGTTTCTCCGACGAGTTCTTCCTTTGTGATAGGCCATACTAACCGGAAACCGTGTCGCACGCTTTCTGCACCGGAACAATGAACAATGAAATGAAAATTAGTTCAGTTCGAGCTTTCTGAATGGCTTTTGTGAATATTTCGCTTGGTCTAGAGTGAGCACATCAGATATTCAATACTCTGGCAAAACTCTGGTCGAGACACGCTCGTATAATTTGGTAAACCTGTGTATCAGCCGTTTGTCCCTGTCATCCTGGTCATTACGAAAGATCATTTTTTTATTTCGCCCAGCTTAACTCAAATAAGAACTACAAAACGACATGATCTATCATGAAGATCCATTTTAATACGACGACAAGATAAATGGCAATTATCTTGAAATCGATGGGTTCTGCATTGTCCTACGTTGTTGCATCCGGTGTTACACCCTCGTTATTTTTACCGGTATTGCTATTGTAACATTTTTCACTAACTCATGGTGTGCGCGTATCCTCGAATAAACTGCCGGTTGAGCCAAGTCAAGAAAAAAGCCTCAGTGAAATAGCACATAGTTAAGCGAAATACACTCATTTGCAAACAAATTTGGTTTTGCGAGAGACACCTGGAACCCAGCTGAATCTCTCGTTTGTGATGTTTCCAGGCACATCGTTTGTTTAACTTGTCACTAGACTGACATGGGCCATATCCATTGTGGTGTTTCCCCTCTGGTTATAATTACCCATTTCCGGGAATCCGTTAGTGTTTCATCGAGAGTGGTTACAATAGGAAAATTCACATATGACCGAAGTTATCTCAATGAAGGTGACTTCTCCTGAACTCGAGGAAATGACATCATAGCTTGTTAATCTGTGGATGCCGCGGAGGTCAGAACGAGAGCAGCTGACGTACATGTTGGTTTGATGGATGAAGCCAAAACGGAAACATTAAGGTACGACGGATTTTGTGATCCAGCACTTCGAGTTGTGGACTGACAGAACGTTTTCTCATTTCAGGACCTCGGAGTTCGCAGCTATGTAAAGCAATCAGAATTACCTTACTTCAAGATGTGTACCAAATCCAATATGAGTTTTACAGGTGCCGCGGTATACCGAGGGAATCCTATTTTTCCGAATAGAACTCCACCAGCAGCCGGAAATGCAAAATATAAATCGCACGACTTAGCAGGGGGAATGTTACTATTTCAGCCGTTACTTCACCTACGTATCGCATGATATTCTTATACTTGTTGGTTTTGAAATGTGTCCAAGTCAGAAACGCCCCTACGCAAAGATTTTATGGAGAAGCACCCGGAACACCGTTTCACTCCATCAGACACTTCATCACTTACGGACTTTTACTAAAACAGCTCGCTTTCTGTTTCCCTCTTTAGAGTTCATCTGTTAGGTATGTACCTCGAAATTCCATCATTATCGTTTCTTAACTGAACACCAAATCTGTACCATCAGGAGTTGAACACTCGTTCTTCAGCCGAACGTGTTCTGCAAAGCTGCTTCATGGTCCACTTGGGTCAGAATTTAAGATACTGAGGTATTTTCTTCCTAGTTGGTAGGGGCAAGTCGGCTAACACTCCGACAGCCCACTGGAGTTTTATCCCATCCAGGGCGTGTATCTCTTAATTGCAAATCGACATTCTTTTACACTGGGTCACGTGGATCAACAGAATTCTAACCAGACAAACAATGATAACATTCGAACTCACTGCGAATTTACAGATCAAACAATTATGTAATGCTGGTAGATTTTCCACTTGCTTGATCGCGAAAATCGCCTCTTGTTCATCTGAACGTGAGGATCCTCCTTTTATTACCTACTGAATTCCTGGACTGCAATTTTACGGGTTGATGAGGCACGCCTGAAAGTGTTCACTGTTATTCTGGCACAAAATAAATACTTTTCCGTACAAACCTTTGTCATAAGCGACAGCAACCCTTAAATCCCAATTCCTATGTTGCTTGTGTACCACAGCTTTCTATTCATTTCTTATCCAGGTACTTATTTGAACCACAATGCCATCTTTCTGTTGGAGCTGTGAGATATTCAAAGCTGGTTTGTTTGGCGCCATCGGGGCAGCATTGGCTGTTCATCTCAATCCGGCCCCTCCCCTGAAACATATACAATCTGTCAATGCTGCTCAGGTAGTCCCGCCAACCCTACCCTCAAACGTGACTCCAATGGAAACGGATTCAGTAAAATCACTCGGTCTGCCATTGTCCGGTCACCTTCGCGTGTTCGACGGATATGTTTGTGCTTATGATCGTCGACTTCGTATCCCGTATTGGGTATTGGAACATCTGACCCCAGCCAAATTGTCAGGTCAATCTTCGTCGGATGCGGTTGACCGGTATGAAGTTACTCCATAAGTCTGTTCTTTTCAGTCCGATTTTTCGTGCTGTTACAGCATCTGGCTACCAAAAGTAAGATCATCTGCCACCGTGCGGTACGTCACCGAACAGAGGAAAGCAAGCGGTTAGAAATAAGCTAATGGATTCAACTGCACCATTGGTTGCGCGACTTCACCATGGTCTGCATCCACTGCTACTCCGATACTCCATCCTCGCAGATTGCATGAACGTCCGTGCCTTACTGACCGATGCGAATCGCACATCCCCTGTTCAACTTTCCCAGTCGTTCTGCAGTGTAAAAATGTCCTTTTCCGTAGGTTTTACATGTTTCATCCCGAAATGAATTCCCGTCTAGAAGGCTTGAACCCTGAACCACCTGGTAGGGGCTCAGTCGTCGAACATACATATATGACATATATACGGCTTGTATCGCCGCAGCGCATGGAAATTGTACCACGAAGCACCACTTCGTACCATGGTTCTGACTCGAAATAGGTTATAATCTGTTCAGTTCAACGACAAGATTGCCTTCCGATGTGGCTGATTAGCTAATTGGCGAGATTGTGGTGTGTTTAAGTTTACAAGCGAGTGCTAGGGTCACAATTGAATGTCTCAACCCAACGCACCCTCTGTTTATTCATTTTTCTACTTCCTTGTTTGTCTGTTCGTTCATTTTGTCGCTGAGCAAGAAGTTGCAATCGTCCTGTTCTTTGTCCTTTCTTTTCGAATAGTCGAGATAGGAAAATTCTGCGAAAATTCTGATCATGGGAGTCGCTGCTTCAAGGGAGCAATCTGGTGGTAGGAGGATCAGGATGAAACAGCAATATGAAGAGGCGTATCACTGCACTGAAAGTTCTACAACAACTTCCTTGGTACCCTAAGCGAAGATAGTATCTTGCGAGTAACACTGTACTTTGTTCCTCTATCCTAACGTCGCTTTCCGTTGTCCGCTTCCTGAGACTGATTGAGATTATCTACTCGAAAAATGCTGTGTAGTTTGATAACACCTGAATAACACTCAACCATTTGGCTGACCAAACGGTGTTCTTAGCATACTGATCTGTCGAAACTGCCTAGCGATGGTAGTTTTTTGTTTGACCACATTTGACAGTCCAGCTGAGGGTTTCCTTGCTTAGACTCTAGGCTAACTTTCGTCGTGCCGCCTAATTGAACTTTCTATTTTTGGTGACACATTTCAAAGCAACAAAAACCAGCGTGGTCTGATTTGGAGCTGGACAATCAGCGTCATCGAACGTGGAGGTAATATTCATTCATCCTCAAACCAATGGCTCAATGTGGACTTCCTGACCGTGCGGTTTAACTGAGCTGCTAGGCCTGAAGTGATCTCACCCGACCATACGGTACAGCTAACTGCACTTACGTGCTGTTGAAATGTATTCACTTCCACAGATTAATAGGGACGTCAATTAATACAACAGGTTATCAGCCATATCCAGAAGTTGTGTACATTGCTGTGTCAAGGTAGATGACAAGATAGTAACGCAGTTTCCAGTGAACTAGTCATGAAAGACCATCTGGGAGCTGATAACGGGGAGGTGGGGGCAGGGGAAAGTTCGATATAATGAATGTTTGGCTGGAGCGCATAAGGCTCACCAGGTCATTCAATAGCGCACCTGGCTCGAGTTCATGTATATCCGAGATCAACTTATACTTTTGCTCGGAGGACTAGAAAATAAGACTGTCACGCTGGATTTCCCTTCACTACCTTATGGAAACGTGCAGCTGGACAATTATTGTGAGAAAACGTCCAATAACCTTGGTTGAAACAATCGGCTGAAATACGTAGATCTGCTTCGATGTGAACCAAGGACCGTTAGTTGAAGGCACAAGTTGTTTGGTATGACAGAATAGCGGCAGGCGTTCGATGAATTGGTAACCTAAATCGCATAGCCCTGTAGTGACTCAGTTTCCCGCACGAGCGTCCATTCCATGTCTATATGCATAACTGGTTGATGTCCTAGGCTCAATCTTGGTGAGCAGTATACTGACAATTTCAGTCCAAGAATCTGACTAACTCCATGCCTATTTCGGCGCTACAACGCATAGAACTACGTGACCATAGGGCACAATGACACAGCTCTCCGGACACTTTTCTGAGATAAACTTTCGTAATTCTGGTGCTACAAAAGTTCATTACCAAGTCCATTACCAACAAGTCAACAGTAGAGGGTTTAGTTTCTCCATAATTGTGGACGAAAATGAAAAGAAGGCGGAGGTCACCTATGTCTGGCCCATCCACCAGACCACTGACTAAAAAGTACACAGAATCTTCACCGCCGTACCCTCGAGAAATTGAGCTGGATTTTTCTGGCGAAAGGATGGTTGTATGGATCACCTCTCACTGCGGTTGTTTTATAAGATGTTTGAACTTTCCATTGTGTACGCTTTTAGGTGGCACAGTGTTTGCTGCTTACTTAAGTACAATTCGGTCATTCCATTCGGTTGAAATCCCAACGGAATCCATGCGCTTTCGAACTATTTGATCCGATAGATAAGCCGACAGTTTGTCGCACCAACCGGCGTGGTATGGACGAGAGTTCCCTACATCCAAAAGAAGTACGATGAACCGTAATTCGCTGGCGTTTCGCCAAACGGATACTCGTGCACGACAACTTTGTAGCTGAAGGTCTTGGAAAAGAAACTGAAAATGACCAGTCGGTTTGGCCATCGAGACAGCTAGGGTTTCTGGATATCCGAGTTTGGTCTGTATCATTGCTTGGTGGATCTGTGAATACAGCCATAAATATGCTATGACGACTCATAAGATGTGATCTCAACTCGACATGTGTAGTGTGATGGCAAACTACACAGTAATCTGAGTTGGGACGTTCGGTTTAAACATACGATAGCTGCGAATTGGTATGTCATAAGAGTCTAAATTCAGACCACCTTTGAAACTGCCAGGTGAAGTAGCCGATCAGCTTTCCTTTTCCGATCCCCATCTTGGCGTTCAACCTACCTCCATGCGCGCATCCGTGTTTGAACGGCCTCTGGTTTTCGGCAAGTAATGTTGGATGTAACGAGACTGACTCAACCAGTCAGTATACCGACCAACGAAGGAATTACTTACTCAATCCACAGACGTTATTTGACTGTTTGCTGGCTAACGTACTAGGCACCGAGTCAAATAACATTACAAAGGGTTTGCTTGTTTGAATACCTACAGTTCTGTCCAACGTTCCGTTTATCCCTTCCCATATATCCCAAACCACTTTATGTTCCCGTCTTCCCCTTTTTTGTGGAGGAAGCAGTTCGACTTTTACGAAGATCTCGGTGAACTGGAAATCTTTCGCGCGTCAAACAAGGACTACTTTAGCTCTGGTTATGATCGTGGCCACATGGCGGCTGCTGGCAACCATCGCTTCGAACGTTCGGCAATGGCTCAGACTTTCATCTTAAGTAACATTGCTCCACAAGTCAGTATAAATGCATCTTGTATTTTCTCTTTCTCATCATTATTTGACTTTCCGTGATAACTCATACAGTTCTAACGCAAGTAGCGATGTACACGCTATCCTCCACACAGTAACAGTGCATTGCTGAGATGTATGGAGTACCTCCGAGGAGGGAATGCTCAAGAAAGGAACAAAATTGTTCGCTACCAAAATTATTGGCATTTCAATAGTGCGCCCGCCTCCAACAGAGATGTTTCACGGCAACGCACAGTCTTTTCATCCGGGTTGAAAAGTCTCGTCTTGTCTTATGCTAAAATACGTCTTCTGATTGCTCATTTAGAGAGAAATCAGGCAAATTGTTACTGGCGGACGTTTTTCCTCGTATGCCTAGCGTGCTAACCCACACGGTTGATTTGGTGCACAAATACGTCTGCCCAGTAACCGCCAAACGTAGAGTTTTCCTACCTCTGGTTTACCTATCGATCCGCATCCATTACGTTAATTTATGCCCGTACATCGTCCCTACAGTTCTTGGAATCCTAAACCATTTACACCGTATCACTACGTTGGATGGGAAAATCGGCAGCTACATTCACGTTTGTCACTGATCTGTTAACTTGGCTGGCCTCTGAATCCCTCAACAGTACAATTGAGTACAATTTTGCTTTCACTTTCGATTTCAGAATGTTGTGTTCGGTCACAGTAGGGAAAATCAAATCAGTTGATCGGCAGTTTAACAGCAGTGCAATTCGGGGACACACCGTTGTTGAAAACCAGGTGCATGTGATTTGGCAGTGGAGTTCAAGGGCTCATAGTATAAAAGTGATTCGCACCAAGAACAGTGCAGTTCATACAATGGATTTTAAGGTTTATGAGTGGGTTTGAAAGCACTTGAAAGAAGTATACCGAACGCCGCTTTTTAGTACAAAACAATGCGAGTTGTTGATTAACATGAAAAAGCGGAATTCAAATCAGAGCTTCTTGTTCGTAAGCACAATCTTGATGTGAGCAATGAAAAATAATGCTGACGAAAGTGTGTAACGTCGTTCGTGACGAGTTACTTTCCCAAGTTGTGGGAAGCATCGAACAAAAAATCTCAACGTTGGTCACCGCGGTATGCATATCCACTGTGGCTTTCGTTAACTGCGCACTGCAAAGCTCTCAGTACAAAGATTTCGTGTTTACTTTGTATCATTCACCCTCCTCAATCGCATTCTCTACTCAGATCAGTAGATTGATTGAAAGCCTCCTGTGGCGTTTTGTACCTGGAGTTGCTTGGAGTTCACCATAGCTGTGCGGGAAAAATTGTTACACCCGCCGCCATTTGTTGGGCAAGTAAGGGTCAGGAACATTTGCATGCTGGAAATCGATGGCTAGTGTCAGCTCTCTACCAACGAAGTATAAAGCACTGAACAGTTCGCAGAGGAAAGGTAGCCCCTTGGTTGGGGACAAGTAAACAAAACAGCCAGTGTGGGTTCCACGAGAATGTGTTAACTCTGGTCTTGAAAATTTTGATTGTATATTAGGTATCAGGGAATTTAAGAATGCAGTAGTTCGGGTGAAGGAGGGCGATTCCCAGGGGTCAGACAGACTACGGAGCACGATAATTTGGTAGGGGCGACTTAAGGAACACGTGTGAATGACACGGTTATCAGTTTTCGGGGAGGACACAACTGTAGCAACTTCTACGGAACATATACGATAGTTGAAACAATAAAAGCGTTTGCAAAGTCATAATAACAAAACTTGAGCTCATCGCCGTTCGTGAAGCAGAACATTGGGAGGAGGAAGGACGGGGGCTGATGGACACTAGCATCGTCAGTGAAAATGTGGGTACCGCAGGAGACCACACAAAAGAGGTCGTTTATGTATACCGGGAATATTGGGCTGAAGGAAGAGCAGGGCCTTCAGGAATCACTGTTTATGCTGCAAGGCATCCCGTCAAGAAGCACACAAATAGATCGGTCGCCCAAGCAGCTTACATTCCAACTGATCCTTCTCGATTGTAGCCCGTACGTCGGTATTTTAAGGACAGGGCCATACGGGATCAGAAGCATTCGAGATGTCATGCAATGCTACCTCCGTTTCACCAAACTTGTCCAAATTGAAAGATCAGATGCACTAAATGCACCAATAGATACCTCATGGATACCTCTACGTCTGAACCCTTATTGGTGAACATTCAATAGAGTATTAATTCTTAAGTAAAGCAACAATTGTTTGACCGCCAAAGATTTCAGGCGTTTGGACGAAGTGGGTGTGACAGAAATCGGTGAATAACTGTCAGACTTGTAGTGTGCCCCACGTTTCGGAATCGGGAGAACATGGATTAGTTCCCAGCAAGGCCGGAACATACACGTAGGAAGGAACAGATTGAAATGGTAACCCAAAATAGAGGTAAATACTAGTGCGCACTTCCGGCAGTGAATACGGGCGATATTGTCAGGATCGGAAGGCCTTCAAATATTGAGTGAAAAAAGACTGCGCTTCATATCGACATACTGGGCATTTTGGATGGGTGAAGGAGTACTCGAAGTCTGAGCAAAGTGATCCACGATGACACCGGTTTTATTTTGAATAGGGAATCAGAAATTAGAAAAACCGAAGAGGTGCAAAGGTAGGCGGGTTTGACAGTTAGCTTTTCGACTGATGACTCTTCTGTTCTGTGGTTGACGGTTTCGCAGCAATTGCTGGTGGGCACACAATCAGCCAGGGAATGAGAAGGGTTTACTAAGTAACGTTCATTCGTGTGATTTATCCGGACAATGACACAGATACTCAGGTTCGGAAAAATGAGGAATAAACAAGTGCATATCGTTGATGAGGACTTCCTTGGATCTTTGAGTGATTGCAGGTGGTTATCTGAGAAGCAACGTTCGTGTGCTTATGGTTTCGATCTGGCCACTGTAGTTACGCTTGATCAGTCAGATTTCAGCCAGCTTGGATGTTGTCTGTGCTTTGCCTGGCGCCTTCTAACTCATTCTTTGCCGCATTTTACTCGTTCTCCGATCACCTGAAGAGGTCATCTTAATCCCGCAGCACCGCAACAGAAAAGATGAGTACATATATAGATATGTGCGTACATATGTTGTGATGACCTCCTATTGGGAGTAAAAAAGAATCCCGTTTTATTCTGTTTATTATTATTATTATTACTATTGCGTTATTATTATAACGCAACTTTTCACTGCCAACCTGGGAGATTTTTGCCTTCTGTGGATGGGTTGCAAGCACAGGTACCTGTCTGAATCTCCACTGATATAATCAAGTGGACGAGCATGCAGGCTTGGATAGATCTGACGCACATCGGCGCTGTCACTCGAACTTACCGAGACACCCGGACACCTGGGGTAGGCTATTTGCAACTTTTGTAGGCTTGATACGTCGTCAGATACAGCAGGCCTCCGTTAACCGGTCACGCATCAAACATACTACTCCGAATTTGCGATGGTTACTTGCATGAGGTCATGCTTCAACTTGTCATGCATTTTATCAGAGTTTGTACGCTTTTCTTTCACACATTTAATGCACATGTAACGCGAAGCTCCTCAACACGTTAGCTTGACAACTAGTCTATTAGGAGCTGATGTTTGCTGATCCGGTGAAGACAGAGTTCCTGTCTTCTATTATCAAGACAACTAGATGAAACGTTCGACCAGTTTGTAGCCCGAAATAACCGGACTATTCCGCGCGTTTGATGCCTATGAGTTCGAACGGGAGACAGACAACATTCTTCGAGCAAGTGTCGGTTCTATTTGCACATTGTGGGCACCATTTTGCCCATACACTGAGTCTCCATGTTGCCGCACCCAGATTCGTCTTAGTACTCACAGCGTCGACCTCGATCCACAACCTTCCGTACGACGTGAGGTCATTTGCGGGAAAACAAAACCGTGTATTTTCATGAAGGAAACTACTCACAAGGTTGCTGAAAACTCTTCGACAGCCCACGACCGGTTTCGCCCTTCTTGGGGCTCATCAGGTAGGCGCAGTCCCCGAGTTTCCGTCAACCTTATGTTCTACTTGAACCCAAATTGGACTGATTTCGACAAATACACTCATTTGCAAATCAATTTGGTTTTCACGGGAGACTCAAGTGAGTCTCTCGTTTATGATGTTGTTCAACTGAATGTGCTGCACAATGTGAGCCCCAAGAAGGGCGAAACCGGTCGTGGGCTGTCGAAGAGTTTTCAGCAACCTTGTGAGTAGTTTCCTTCATGAAAATATACTGCGATATCTCGAATATCGTACCAACTGAAACATGAGGCGGCCTGTGTGCAGCACATTCAGTTGAACAACATCATAAACGAGAGACTCACTTGAGTCTCCCGTGAAAACCAAATTGATTTGCAAATGAGTGTATTTGTCGAAAACCGTCCAATTCGGGTTCAAGTAGAATATAAGGTTGACGGATGATGAGCCCCAAGAAGGGCGAAACCGGTCGTGGGCTGTCGAAGAGTTTTCAGCAACCTTGTGAGTAGTTTCCTTCATGAAAATATACTGCGATATCTCGAATATCGTACCAACTGAAACATGAGGCGGCCTGTGTGCAGCACATTCAGTTGAACAACATCATAAACGAGAGACTCACTTGAGTCTCCCGTGAAAACCAAATTGATTTGCAAATGAGTGTATTTGTCGAAAACCGTGTATTATCCAGGAACTTAGGAGTGATCTCTCTAAAGATGGGAGGCCTTATAAAAATCTGATAGAAAACCCTTGTTGTGGACCCTCATACGGAGTGACCCCTATTTGAATGAGCCCTTACTTGCTCTCGTCAGAATCCAAAATTATGGATACTCATTAAATGTCTGAGTGCCTCCATGGTAATACGGATCCATCGTCACCACACTCCATCGTTTCCCCTCCATGTATGATCATTCAAGACCCAATGGACGCAGAAATCGTGACATGTATATGACGAAATGCAAGGGTTGATAATAATCTCCACTCGGAAATAACGAGATAGGGTCCTGTATTAAATGATATGAACAAACTCCGACCGTTCTGCGGAAAGATTTATTGGGACTTTTCCTCAGTTCGTTATCCGTATGAACAACGTTGAGCAGCAGTTGAACGACTCACTACTGAAACAAAATTCAGCAGGAACGAAAATCACAGATTATACACCTGCCTCACCAGGTTTCAATAGCTATACTCAAACATTACTCTAAACAGCACCTGCACTACGCAATCCTTCTTTCATCTTGTTCCTCATTAGACACCTGAAATATAGGTTTTCGGAATTGTGAGGTTGCATAATAAAGGGGAACAGCTCTCGCTGATATGCCCAAAAACTCCGTTTTTTGTTTCGCCATAAAATCTCTCAACTGCCACCCAACAATGTCCACACTGCCAGTGAGAGAAGGGGGTGAGATGGCTCAGCGGTTAGAGCGCGAATTTACTGAACGGAAGGTCAGTGCTTCGAACCTAACCACTGCATCTCGACTTCCCCTGTATGGGCTTGGGCAACCTGGCTTCCTTCAGGTGGTATGGCAGTTAGGCACCAAAAGGGTGCTACAGCTGAACGGAAGGAAGGAAATTGCCCTGTTTTCACTCACCACACTTGTCTTCTTATTTTTTAATGTGAGTTATGTACTGCAACATAAATCCTTGTGCCCTTCTGCATTCATTGTCTTTTGAGCTTCTAGTGGCTTCTAACCTGTTGAGTGGAATTTATTCACACCGATTCGGTGCGCGCCACTGGCACCCGATGCCCGTACCCACCACTATATTCCGTGGTTTCCGAGCCGGAAGGGCTTTTGCCTGTCATCCATTGTAGGTTGTTTACTCTGTCACATTCAACGGCGTTTAAACAGGCCGAGGGCATCCCCCATCCTGACATTTGGCAAACTGTCCCCCCCCCAAGTATCGGTACTTGCAGCTATTTTAACAATGCATTATGATTAATGCAGCGTTGGAATTTTTAGTATCTTCACGCCCAATTATGATTTGATTGTTTATTCACCGCAGCAACGACCTCCATAGCAGGATGGTTATTTCGTGAACACTGAAAGTTGAATTGAGTCGGGAGATCCACAGTAAATTCCTTCGCTGCCCAACAACCCCCTCTCCCCAATTTTGTCGGACTGGTCACCTCCATCGAGCCATTGTGCTCCAGTCCATTTAATTTTGCCTACTTGTGAGTAGTTCGGTCACTAAACTGATCAAACCACAGTACAAACGCCTGGGATCATCGTAATACTCAAGTCCGAACGTCGCGTCAACATAGGAACTTTGGGTCGGGAAATGTACAATCCCTGGGTAATTGTTGGTTGCCGAGACGTCGGATTTCATTAAACATTCAATCTGATTTGTTTTATATTGAGTGATCATCTAGAACTCCCATATGTATTTGCACAAGTTCAGTGACCTGTCTAGGATTTCAAGCAATTGCTGCACGGTTGTGGTTTTCTCCCTCCATCTGTTCAGGTAGGACATGGTTTCAATCGGCATGCGTGGAACGATTTGGAGAAATATGTCCGAGCTATCGCCCGCAAAGCGCACAACGTGGTGGTTGTCACTGGGCCGCTGTTTCTCCCACGGTTTGTTCTGTTTTTCCCCGTCGTGTTCCATCTGTTTTTACCTGCCACTTTAGGAAACTGCACATACAGCGAAATGCACTCATTTGCACTCATTTGGTTTTAACAGGAGACTCAACTGGTTCCCAGCTAAATTCCTCGTTTATGATATGAGGTGGCCTCTGTGCAGCACATAAACGAGAGATCCAGCTGGGATTCTGTTTAGTCTCTCGTTGAAACCAAATTAGCGTGCAAATGAGTGTATTTCGCGAACTGCATCTAATTTGGGTTTAGATAGAACACAAGGGTGACGCCTACCTTATGAGCCCCAAAACGGGTGGAACTGGTAGTTGCTGTCGGAGAGTTTTCAGCAACCTTATAAGTGACATTCCGTCACGAAAATCCTCTTCCTCGCTGCTGTCCACCAAAGCTGTCGATCTTTCCTTAAGCTCTTTACCATTTGGCGTTTAAGGGATTTGCCTGCGCAGTCGTACTCATTGCCTGGTGATATTGCGGGGTCTCGCTGCTTTTGTGCTGGTTGCTCCCCTTTGGCCTTCCTGGCATGGTTGCACGTTGTGGAACAAAGCTCCAGCTAGTGTAGCCTTTGGGGTCATTACAGCACTCACGCCCGACCACCACGTCAAGGTGGCAGCTTTAGGTCGAGTTTTAATATGTTGGAGACTAAATATCTCGTTGGAGTGAATTCAGCACTCGGGTGAATTTATCACGCTGAACAATTAAGATTGTTGCAAACGAGATACATGCTGTTGCCACCGATCAAAGCACACTTAGGAAGGCTCTCAACATCAGCTGCTCTTGCTGTGAAGGTTATATCGACAAAACTGAACGCAGGCTTGAAACGCGTGCAAAATGATATTCTGATAACGTCACTGATATCAACCCTATAAAATGGTCATGCCCCGTTGACTTTCTTTGAGGTCATAATCACAGCAGGACAAACCCGAGTCTGTAAGTTCAAAGGGACTTAATTGTGACGTTATGCTTGCTCTAGTCCCCGTGGTTGTATAATGTCTAGCCACCTTTCCCTCGTTTTTGAATTTTGAATTTTCAGTAGCATGTGTCCGCCTGTATTGCACATGTCATACGTTTGTGGTTGATAAGCCGTGTGAAGTGGTGCCATCCCACATGAAATCGCTATTTGAATTCTTGAAAGAAGTTGAATGTTTTACATTCGATTATCGCTTGCACCAGTTTGGAAGGAGCTCAGCTAGTCCCTCCGTTTCTCGAAGAAAGAACTGGATTATTCTCGAAACGCTGTGGGATCTGAACCCAGTCGATTTTTGATGTCAGAGCATAAATTCTGCTCTTTCCTTCGTATCTGTCTGTTTTTCTAGTACGGAAGGCGGTAAACGTCGTGTGACCTACGAAGTCATTGGACCAAACGATGTTGCAGTTCCTACTCATTTTTTCAAGGCTGCTGCCATTCAGGAAACATCTACTGGTGGCTGGCGTGCCGTTGCCTGGGTGATGCCGAATATGCAACTTCCAGAAAAAGTCAACCTCAAACAATTTCAGGTCCCCCTTTCCACCGTAGAACGAGCTGCAGGGTTGAAAATTTTTCCGAACTTAGTGACGTAATTCCCCCCTGTCGTGAATCGCCAGAATCTCTGTACTCCGTCTATGAACAGTTTGAAGCTTTCAAGCCTCTGTTAGTTTTCATACAGTACGTCCATCCCGTTCGAAGAAAAACCACTCTCTGAAGGACTTTTTTTCCTTAAAATCGAAGCAAACAGGGCAATCGACGCCCAATCGGACAATGTACACTGTACCTGGCAAAACAGAGCACGCAGCCCAGCGCGGATGCCTGTCAATATTTTTTATTCCTTCCATATGTTGCAAACATTCCGCACGTATGTTCTATGCTAGGATTTGTTTTCTATATAGAAACCGTATCCTCTTGCCACCCTGTTCCGTCAAATGCTTTGATACAATATGTTGAATCATAATTCGGCTTCTGTGGTTTGTGTAACACATTTGTGCCCGTGAGACCGATTATCCAAGCATACCTGGTGTTTAGTGACCTGTCTTTGAACACAGAAAACCTGTTCTTCCTACACACACCCGTCTCCGATTAGTAGGTCACGTTCTGGTAGAACCATGTTATTGCAAACCCAGTGCTTTCAATCACGGTGGCGCTTTTCATGGTGAGTGCACGATGGAACAAGTGATCGGATTCAACTGTTTCCGTCTATGCCCAGTGCCACGTTACTGCTGTCCCAGTTTGACACTGATAGTTCTGGTTGAGCACCTAGACAGTCTACCGTACTGATGTCCCCAACCTGCCCCTCTGGCCTTCAGCCTGTATATGCCCCAGTTTCATAGCAGTAAAATACACACGAAGCTCGTAGGTTGGGTACCCACCTAACTTACTATTGAAACTAAATTTTTATTGCACCAGAGAAAAGTTAGTGGCGTGACTAAGATTGGTTAAGTCAGCTCGCTTGAAAACTCAGGGCTTGAAGCTGGCACGACGGTATTTACGTTGGCCGTTGGCCAGACCCAACATCATTCAACGAATACGGTAGTGTCGAAATATTGGTAGCCTAGGTACATTTACTGGCAACTGATCAGATAGTTGTTGATCTGTTCGCCTAGCTTGGTACTTAGCTTGCGAACGTTTCATCGCCAGTCATGAAGGTACCATCAGTGCGCGATTGAGTGATTTCAGTGTCTGATAATGTCTTCTTGATTGGCGATGAAACGTTTGCAAGCTAATTTCCAAGCTCGACGACCAGATCGACAGCCACTTGATCTATCATTATTCAATAAATTAGTTGATACCACATTCCCCTTGTATACTGAACTATTAGAGTACAATTCCACGCTTAACACCTGCCCTAAGTTTAGGCACATCTCTGCGTGAGCTGCTCACAGTATCCCTGGTTTCTTATTTGGAGAGCTTCCTTGTGATCCGGTCCAACTTTGAAACGTATGTTCTTCGGTAACTATGTTGATTTTTCTTGTTACCTCTTCAGTTGGCTTATTCTTTCTGTTACTCATGAGCAACCTCGCTCGTATCGTAAGCGGTGAAAATCCAGCATCTTGTGGTACACAAAACTTGGCTATCTTTTCCATATGAAGGAGTATTATTTAAGGGACACCTGCAAGAAACTCGACCACACATTTAAAGCGCGACCACGCAGTGGCCCACTCCCAGCCATTATCTGGGTCGGTCTAGTGTTGCTGCCGCGAAGTGCTCGCGAATAAAGCACGTCCTTAATTGGGACAACAATTGACAAAAAAAGGTCTCGAGATAGCTCAGTGGTTAAGACACCAGCTTACGGACCGGAAGCCCCCTGGTTCGAACCCAACCTCCGTCTCTCGACTTCCCCTGTCTAGGCTTGGGCAACCTGACAGTATCCCAGCCCTCGTGCCTCCTTCCGTTAGCATGGCAGATAGGCACCGAAAAGGTGCTACAGCTGAACGGTTATCTTTTTTATCTATTCATTGAGGAGAAGAGTAAACTGACAAGAAAAGTCCTGTGAAATAATCAACTCATGCTGACATATCAGTTCAATCTTCTAAATTGGTGTGTCGTTAGTTCGCGTGCGCTTTATGGTGAACTTACCGATGTGCATAGTGTGACTATAAAGAGTTTTTGGGTGACACGCTCCGTTGAACAATTTTGCCTTGACCCTGTTTGACGTCTATTTGCATTTTCCCTTGAAGTTCGTTTGGAGAAACCGAACATCTGCAAAACTCAATGGTAGACATAGCTGAGAATAAACTAGACGGCTCCGGAATGATGGGTGATCTTTGTACAGAGGTTGCATCCCTTCTATTTACTTGTTAACGGGAACTATTGCACTTACGTGACATTTCTCTGCGGTGAATCATAATGTTTACCCCTGAACAAACGCGGGAAACACTGCCCTTTCCTGCAGATACCACGGTAATGCTCTGATCGTCGATAAATTGACGGGGCCTATACAACATATGAATCCGGTAAATGAAGGGAAAGGCTCTCTTTAAAAAAATAGAGAACCACATAAAAAACGGAACTTTCTGCACCGCCACCCCAGCGATGTCTCCAGTTTTGTCGGAGCAATTGATTACATGTCGTGTCTACTGATTGTCTATGAGTAGACAACTTTTCAGCTTGTATCCGGTCCAGGCACGTGGCCTAACATTTGAACAAAGATATACGTACCCTTATGGTCAAGCCGCCAACGATGACATCTATGGACTGTTTCCGAACTTCTTGTCTAGCCGTTAACGCTTTCCGACCTACTAGCTACCCTGACCCCGTACGGCGGCTGACACTGTCAACACAGCCAACCGCGATGCTCATCAACCCGGCTTTTGACCACTGTCTAAAAGCTAAGTTTCAGGATGAGTAGCAGATCAAGTAGTCAAAGCAAGCTAAGCTGCGTTGAAGACTTTGCCTTAACTCGCAGTTTGCACTGCTCTACTTCTGAATTTTGTAGTCAGCATCGACCGGCCGTGATTCCATCGATTGTTGAGAGCTTCAGCGTAGCTGAACATTTTCAGTTTCACGATTTGAATCCCCGCTCTTAGTCTTCTGTTGAGTGTCAAGGTCCGTAGAATGAACTTTTCGGGTAGTATAGAAGACCAGTGACTTGGTTCCGCGTTTAGCTGTATGAATTCTAAGAGAGCAGCGTGAGAATGATGAAAAGCTAATCGTGGGACCGTTCCAGAGTGTATCACCTCGGATTGATTGGTTGCTTCGGGTTTAGTTCATCTTTCAATCCCATCTCGACACGTTGGTGTAAGACACCCTGACCTCTATACAAACTTAGTGATCCGGTCAGCTACTGCTTCCGGATAACATGTTATCTCAGTCCAGGAAAGTTGGAAACTGTATAATATTTTCGTAGACCACACCCGGCTACATGTACACTATCTTGGAATCAGATACACAAAAGAAAGATGGTTGTAAATGGACAGTTGAACTAACTGCTGCGAGCTGAAATGTTCCTCCCTCCCTTCCCTACTGGGGAGATAATTTTCTCGCCAACGGAGTCCGCTTGCGCTACCACTTTCCCCGAAAAAGCAATCCGCCTGATACCTTAACCGCCTTCAAACGTTTGTTCACGAATGACTTCATAGTATAGCAGCTTAATGATGAAGTGATGCGTAGGCAAGGACCTAGTGATAAAAAGCAGCAAACAAGGCTTAGCAGGTTATGGTTGTTGGGATACATGCTAGTAATTCCTAACCTCTGTCTAATTAAAAGTACTGTTGCACTCCGAATTCTCCCTCACGATGTCAGACTGAAGGCGATGAGATCTTTGCACCTTCCATTGGGGCTACTGGTATGTGGTTGGCGTGCAACTGATCCCAGTAGGAAATATTCAGCCACCTAGCCGGACTGCCGTGTTAAAACTTGTCTGTCACTATATACTGGATTTTTGTTTGGTGAGGTCCACAAAGAACGCTGGTCAATCCTGTTGGTGCCCCTTCATCCCAAACGGCTGTTAAAATGTTTAGTTGGATGCTGATCGGAGGTTTAGTCACTGCTCTGGAGGAGAGTCTTTCCCTAGGGACATAGAGCTTTTTCAGATTAAGACTTACCCTCCCCATTTCTTTCCGCTTGACTCGTGAATACATGGCAGATAATTACCGGTAGTTAACACCACTGCATTGCTGTCTATGATAGTGGTGATGACGTCGTAATCGTAAGAGAAAATTTAGCCGCATCATTGGCCCATGTGTACCAGTCGATTAGTTCCACCGACCCTGCTGTTACATTGTACCTCTACCAGCTCTGTCATCTTAGCTTTCTTTCGCCTAATCGACAATCCAACCTGGGCCACGCGTCTGAAGTCCATTACACAATTCCTATGAATCTTTAAGATGACCCGGGGCTATATGAGAATAAGGGACATGTGATTACCATAGACTGGTGAATTTCCAATAATCGTGTGTGTCGTTCTCACCTTGGAGTATATTTTCCATGTGAAATACTATACCTTACGGTTCCCATTGAGTTTAGAGGGACAAAAACCCGTCTGAATTAACCCCCAGGCTCACGACTTTAATACAGGGTAGCTTCGTTGATGCACGACTGTAGGTGTGAGCTACGGATGTTCATGAATATCGAATTTGATGAGCAGGCACAGTCGAAATAGACGATTTCACTATAACCTGGCAAAAGCTGTCCAGAATATTGACATTCAGTTAAATTTTACTCGGCACAGAATGCTTAGAAGACTGTCTATTGGTCACCCTTGTCATAGAAAGAAATTTCCTCATTCTCCGACGGAGTCGTGAGAAACCGCGGAATTTTTACAAAACATTGGTGCATTTATGGGTAGTGAAGAGATGGTGCAGTCTAGGTTCCGTTGAGTGAGAGATACTGGCACTGCTGACCGGCCACTTGTAGCTTCTATGCTGAAGGTTGCCGGTTCGAATCCCCTAGAGATATTCGTAAGATGCGGACTCCGGATGGCTGTAAAAAAGGACTCGGTCCAAAGGCTGTTACTCACTTTTGATCGCTTTCAGGTCTATGGTGCAATGCAATACGCAACATGATACAGAATTTTCTCCGGTAGCTTTCTGGTTGGAATCCTCAATTCAGGTGGGCAACTTGAGGGTAAGTTGACAGATAATCATCCAGACCATTAGAACCTCGATACAAAGGAGTATGTGTGGTAAAATAACCGTCCCTGCTATGCTAAGACTACCAGCACTCTTGTCAATGGTGGTGCAAATGTTTCATCAGAAAAATTGTTTCCAAAAAAACGAAGTCTGAATTGGAGCTTATATACATCGGGAAGTGTGAAGTACCCGCGGGAAAACTCCTTGGGGAGAGAAAATTTTGCCCACATAGGTTGAAAATTGAGGCATCCGTGTACTCGTTCCGAAAGTGAACAAGGGCTTGGCTCAGAATCACTTCCAGGTGGTGCGCACCAATCAGATTGATGAAGTCTCGTCTGCCCCTCCCCTTTCCCGTACTCAGGACATAAGGATAACGTCTACAGTATCTGTATGCTCGCATTCACTCAGCCTGGATTTAGTTATCGGATCGCTTGTGCGTTGTTGGGCATAATTGGAAGCGCCATCACTATATCACGAAATGCTAAAAACACCGAGATCGAGAGTTGACAATGTAGATTACAGCTTTGTCCTCGGTGAAACGCTGATGCTCACTATCGTCAAAATAAGCAGTAGCGACCCTAGCAATCAGGAATTAGAAGTTATGTCCAGAAAAACTGCACGTCATAACTCCGATATGTAGCCGAACACTGGACAAACCATGTTAGACATTACCCTACATGTATACGTCATGTGGTTGCTTGACAAACTGGTGCATGTTTTCATGGACTAAACAATAGAATTCTCTGGTCTTTTTGTGACCGAGAGCTGTCTAACTGAAGTTGGGAGCTTTGTTCGGAACGTTCACTTAGCTAGTCTCATTAAACAGGTGATAGTATGAAGTATCTGAAAACGTAGACAACCTACACCGCACCAACAGGTTCCACAGCGAAAATTCTATGGTGGACTGCGTGCGACTGGGCCGCAGTCGGTAGTTTCGACTGCTATGCTTACTTCTGTTGTCTGAGATAACAACTGTTTTCTTGCTTAAGTTACATCCGCCACTCCTAGTTGATCGATTCGTTTCTTGTTGTCTTTATATGTGAGTGTTCTTATCCCAATATTCTTTTCGGTAGAAGAATGCTCATTTGCATATTCTGGCATGCGGTTTGATGTTAACTGCGGCTAAGTTTTACTCTTTCTGGGGCATATACTAATAGATTTCGACTTGTCTGGGAGTTGTTTTCAAAGAGTAGAATCGGAAGAGCCTTTTCAAACAAACGGACTCGACCTTGTCCATAATTGGGGTGGGACGACAGACACTCGACCTAAATCTTTTGTAACCGTCTTTGCTGTATTCATATCCTGAGTTTTGCTGATCCATTCACAGGAAAAGAACTGGGCTTGGTTGGTTGCGGCAGGATTTGCTACACTGAAATAAAACCAAGATTTCGACAACTACACTCATTCATAAATCAATCTGGTTTTCACGGGATTCTCAACTGAATCTCTCGTTTATGGTATTCTTCAATTGAATGTGCTGCACGACGGCCTCCTCATGTTTCAGTTGGTGGGCTGTGGAAGAGTTTTCAGCAACCTTGTGAGCAGTTTCCTTTATGGTTTATGTGAACATGCGAATTCGGAGATCAAAAGCCTCATAATATTGCATGACCGTGTGCACAACATGCAGCAGTTGGGACAAAACAGCTGTATGTCGAAATCAGTTCAATTCGGGTTCAAGTAGAACATAAGGTTGGCAGAAACTCGGGGACTGCGCCTACCTGATGAGTCCCAAGAAGGGCGAAACCGGTCGTGGGCTGTCGAAGAGTTTTCAGCAACCTTATGAGTAGTTTCCTTTATAAAACCAAGATTGTTTTTATCGAATTCGCCAAGTATCGCCTAGGCTCAGTTATTTAGAACTTGGTTGGTCCTAACAAATTAGAATGTTTGCATGGCACACGCAATAGTACTTGCCCCAGCTGCTTACCCTGGTATGCACGTTTCGCTCCATATTCGATCAAAGTTGTCTTATTACACAAACGGGTTTGGTTCGGTTGGCGCATGGTTTTCTGATCGAATCAGCCTTTCACCGTTTCCTGTGAAGAAATCAGCCCATCGTTTAACGGATCCCAGTTCATGAACCTGATACTTTTGAGTAAGTTTTATGACAATCTAATAAATGGTTGGTGAGAAATATTAAACTGATCCTGCTTAAAAGAGTGTTTGTACTTTACAACCTCGAACGTGAACTTTCCTCAGGCCTAGAGGAAACAGGCTCCAGATCAGATTCCAAAACTTCCCAACCCCTCAGTAAGAAACATCATGATGACAATCCCTTTCGTCGTTGACCTGGATGTACCAGTCAATAGTCACCAAATTTGCGAATACACTCCCATGATATCAGCGTTCTCATTTTGATGTGAATTGCTTCAGTTTGATCGGTTGTTTAGCATGGCTCCACTTTAGAACGTTTCACGGCCACAGTACGAATTAGGTGCACTAGAGATATATTTTTCACGGTCTCAAATCGCTAATTAACCGTCATGTAACTCGAAGGGATCATGGTATTGAGACGCCACTGAGTTTCCTGATCCTATACAGCAGAAATCGGAAAGCCCGGTGGCTTGAGTTCTAACGATGAACCTATTAAGTCCCGAAATATCCTATGCTCTTTTTTACATGTTCTGTATCTCTCAGGAAATCTAGAATTCCCCTTTTTAATCCAAAATAAGAGTAGTGCTCATAAATCTCTTCTTTCTACCAAGTTGCGCCCAACTCACTCACCAAAGTAGCTCGTGAATGTGCCGCTTGTGGAAAGTAATCAATAAACATTATTGTCATTAGCAATTGAGCCTCGGACCAAGGACAACCAATGCACCGGTGTCATACAGATACAAGCTGCATGAACTACCTGTGAACAAGACTTATGTTGTGCCAGGTCATGTATTTCACACCCCGTCATCAGGTCCTCAGAGTCTGGTTGACTCACAGGCTGCATCTGACTTGTCGAACAGTAATGCGACTTTTCGCGGGTGCTGCTGCGGTTTTTATCGAATGAAAGTTGTGTAAATGCGCAACTATCCTCGTGCTATCCTCGAATATTAATCCACAATACACCGTCTGGTGCGTAGCCGCCTTACAGGTACAATACAATAATCACTCTAAGGTAGTAACGCGCATCCGACACCCACCAGTCCGTTTGCACTCACTTAGGACGAAACTGGGCAAAACGTCTTATCATGGCGTAAACTGGTTAGCATGAGTTGTATACAGCAGATTCCAGACTAACTGAAGTGTTTAACCACATCGTGAGTCTGTCAAGTCGACACACACCAGGGGAATTGTCGATATGATAAACAGTATCAATAACAATAAAAAATTAAAGAGAATTAGTCGGATCACCTGTGTGTATGTGTTGTTTTGAGCAAGGTATTAGGAGGCCCCAAGGTGTTTTCAAGCCACAGACAGAAGATTTTGTCGCGTATGATTTACCACTAAAATCGATAATCAATCTGTGAGCTTGCCTTAATGAACTTCATCGGTTTCTTGATCAAGTCCTATTCATACAGAAGCCGCGTGTTACCCTGGCAATACCAGTTGAAGAATTTGAGGAAGTTTGACCAAAAGTGTGGTATGATTACGCGAAGCCGTTGCCAAATATTTATTTCTTGAAGTGAGGACAGGAGGAACATCCACTTATCAGTTCGTTGTGCCGATTTCTTCGTGAATTGATGCTTGATTTTATTTCGGAGCTCGAGGCTAGACTAACTATAAAATCCTGACATGTCTTCACATCGAGTTACACTCGAAAATTTCCTTCACGCCTACTTCTTACCGTGTGTTGTAAGGACATTCCCCATCAATCAACCACGATCCCCACCACCGATCTACCACCTCAATTAGTGCAATACGATCTTCTGGTCTAAGTGGATTATACCGTCGCACTTTTGGACATTTTACCCATTGATCGATCAGTCTCCGCAGTGACTATGATGTCAGTGAAAATATCAGTGTCGAAAAATCGGGTTGCCTCAATTATTCTGTCTTCTTATCATAACGCTTGGAACTTATCTCGCCTTAACTTAGTCTCTTCGTTCGTGAAGGTTTCTCTCTGAACAACGTATGTATGGATTTCCAGTTTGCTTCGACTGGTGTTGATGGATTCTTTGTGAGGAGTGTGAAAGTTGCGTCCATTGTTTCCCCTATGCTGTGAACTAACTAGAATCATCGAGCTAGGAATGGAGGAAGACTATTCAAATCGCGTCTATTTGCAAGTATTCTTGAGATTTCAATCGCGACATCTTAATTTTTAGTGCTATCGTCAATTCTGCTGTCATAACTATGCTTCTGAATGCCCGTTGTGATAAGAACTCCCCTGATCGGTACGTATGCTTTTTAACGGTCTTGGAAGTTGATATTAGCAAAGTATATTCTCTCCTACGTGCTATTCGATTATATAACCACAGCTGTACTGCTGAGCCACTAGTTTGTTTTCTTCTCGGGAGCATGGCGGTAACTGGCGCACAACTGAACGGTTCTTGTTGTGTGACAATACTTGGTAGTAAAGATGTAAGGTAATCTGGGGCAGTTTCGCTACTTTTTCCGGTCTATTATGGAAGGTTTTGGTTTTACATTGGCCAACAAGAACCAGTGATGGAAGAAGGGGTTCGTCGGCCCGCTACACAGCCTGTAGCGCTCGACGAGGTAGTGACCTTAAATCAATGATTACCGTTATCAGGATAGTCAGGTGGTGGTTTTACGCAGTTACTGGATAAATAACCTAACACGTGCACGCGGAAGCGCAATGGTAACAGTCTTACAGAAGAAATGCATTCTGCATGTTGTGTATACCCAGCCACTTCCATATGAAGACGCATTATTGCTCATTCGGATCCACCACACGTCTCTTGATTGAGAGGGGTCGAGATCGGCCACGCAGTCATCTGTTTGACAGCTTTCAGTGTTACTTGCAAAATTACATCTCATTTGGGCGCGTGGCACACAAACTGAAATGGTTACTCGGTTTACCCCAGACAACGAAATCGTAGCGAAGCTCGACTCTTTGTGGGCAACCGAACGCTTTTCCTTATGATTTCCGTTGAGAGTCAGATGAATGCTACTTCCTTTTGTCTCAGAATTGATAGTCTAACTATAGGACCAGAATATGATTTGTACTGAAAACGCAATAGCAAATATTGAACCAAACAAAAACTCCAGCAGTTCGAGGGCAGCAGTTAGTAGTGACTGTAGTTTAACACGACCGGTCCCTCTACCTCCATCTGAGGAGCCCCAGTCAGGGTACAACATTTAGCGGGTCGCGTCTTCAGTGTCCGAAGAAAACAGTCCTCAAAAAGAACATGGTCCAATTGCGCCCTTCCTTCGAAAAAAGCAATTGCAAGGTCACTGAAGTGAAAACTGTACTCTTTCACAACACAATATAGTCCCCGTGCCTCACAACTATTTCGCCAATTTTGACTTTTAAGACATTCCGTTTGCCTTCGTTCACCTTATGAAATGCTGTAAGCACTCCCCAGCTTTGTTATGGTTATGTCTGATGTAACTTTCGACGAGTGCCGCTAAGTGCCTCATACGACCAGAACCAATCGACGAAATAGATTTGATTCATCGACATCTTACGGTTTATGTGCTACTAGTGTACCATTTGTCATTATCACAGCAACAGATACACATGCGTCTACCGAACCCTTCCTACTAGCCAGCGTTCCACAGGGATGTTACGTCTGTTTACTTCTGAGCTCATATACATGCCGAGATTGTTGGAACTGGGGTTTCGACGGGGTCTCTGGCAGTCCATAGTATATTGATATTTTTCCACATAATGTACGGCACACAGACTGCCTTGAGCCTTCTTTGCAAAATTATCCAATGAAGCTTCTTCTGCTTGACATAAGTAGTACGCGAAGGTTGTAGAAAACCTTCAGATAGCCCACTGCTGGTTTCGCTCATTTCGTGGCTTATCAAGTAGGCATGTTCGCAATGGAACCTCGAGGCATCCTGTATGTTGTCATCATGCTATTGACCATGAGGGACTTCATCAGTTCTCCAGTCCTGACAATTTTAAAATACATATGAGTTCAAAAGTAAACTTTCATCTAAACTACTGTTCAAGTCGTAGATTGATTGTCTCAGATTCCGCGGACTACATCCGCCCGATGAATCCCAAGCAGTGTGAACCCGATATTTGGTTTTCGGCGGATTTGAGCAGTCGTCTCATACTACTTATAGTGAGCGAAAAATATTATATGTGCTTTTAAATTTTTGATGCCCTCCTACCGTTTCCGGCCATCGCTAACACAAGTAACTTACACTTTCGTTATAGACCTGATATGTTTGGCTTTCTTTATGCGAGGATCGTGAGCGTTCAAAAGGCTGGTAGACATACCTGGGTAAACCGTGGAAATAATTCGCTCATCTTGGGAACTTCTTCAGCTAGTGTTTCGGAAAATCTTAAAAATAGGTGGTGAGAATAAAACTATATCACCCTTACATTTCAAGATCTCACCGTTAGTTCGGTGTGCTGCATCAAGAAGCTCTGTTCTCCCATTTATTTGTCTTAATCTGAGTGTCATCTGACATAGAAACAAATATCCCGCTCTTGTTTGCTTCTGAAGGATTCTCGCGTACTACGTGTGTCCCCATGATAGAGTTTTATTGAGGACCTGTATGCAACCTTCAGACGAAAGGTATGCGTTTTTTTCACGTCACGTGTCAACTACACCCTCATCCTTCCACCGATCCGCCTACTTGTACCACCACCATAAGTCAGGTGGCCCGCAGTTGTGGCTTGAGTCACATAAATTCGTGATGCCATTCGCTCATCCCCTCTCTGTTCGTGCCCTCACTAAGTGGCTGATGTTTGCCCGGGCCCATCTACAATCTTTTCTTGAAGTCATAATAAGGAGGGTGTAGTAGTGATGGACAAAAGGAAGCGAACATTAACGCACTTCCCAATCAATATTTCGTCCTGAATCTATTCAATTGTTGTCAGTACAACACCGTCACGATAACGCTCACTGGATCATGTGATGTGTGTGGTGCAAGCGAATCCACCTCAACGTGATGAGAAATTCCCTTTGCAAAGACCCACAGATGACAAAAGGCGACGGTGCCTTAATAAAGGATGACGCAATGATTGGAGCTTCTTTTAACAGGAACAACTATTTTACTGTTCTTGTGGAATCCAACCAGCCTCCTCTGAATCGCAGACAATTTGCATGGTTGGCTAGTTTATTTATAGCTCTGTCTCAAACCAACTTTAGGTTATTTTCATAAAAGCTACTACTCACAAAGTTGCTGAAAACTCTTCGACAGGTTTCGCCCTTCTTGGGGCTCATCAGATAGGTGCAGTCCCCGAGTTTCCGTCAACCTTATGTTAATTTTCGCCAGCCTGTGCTGGCTAAAAAGAGATGATCTAACCGAATCGCCTTTAGCCTGTCTTTTGTATGCCTTGCTCCATAAATCAACGATCGTCGATGAGCCTGGATTCCACCCTGTGTTACTGACCGTTGGACAGGAAGCAAATAGTCGTGTAATTTCAAAAAGTTACGCCTAATAACTCATGCATCGTACTAACCAGTCGCATATAGATGTTAACCACTTAGTCTGTTGGCTAGTGTTGATGTGTATGAATATATTCATTATATATATATATATATATATATATATTGACAATGTTTTGGAATATAGGTAGCTCGGGTGCGCTGCTTGGTTGTTGGTCTGTTCGCCGAGCTTGGCAGTTGGATTGCAAACGTTTCATCACCAATCGAGGTGACATCATCACTGATGATGTCACCTCGATTGGTGATGAAACGTTTGCAATCCAACTGCCAAGCTCNCTGAAATGCGGTTCGACGTTTACCCACTCGCATTCAACCCTGTAGTGTTTTCGAAAATGAACATCTAATCCTGCAAAATAAGAGTCGATTAAACTGGAAAGTGGGAAGCCTTTCTACAGAGGCCGCAGACAGGATATCCTTTTAGGGAGTAAACCTCCAAGGAGTGTACACTAAACACTGGTCGCAGTTTTTCCTTGGTCCAAAAGAGAGCATACCCCCTAGAAAACCATGGTCTATTAGCCAACAATCGAAAAGTAAAAATGACAAAAGAAAACAGATCAAACGGCTTTTGAACAATCTGTAACCGGTTCCCAAATTCATTGTGCTTTTTTACTATGAATCCTAAGACCAATGTTTTGTCCATCAGCTTGTTTTTACTGAGCGAAGATGGTTAGCTAATCATGTAAGTTCGTCAAACTGACCATCAACTGAACTGACAACCAGGCCGTATCCTTCGACGGTTCTGGATATGCCATATCATATTTGACGTATCAGTAAACCTCCAGTCATTACGTTGTGGTTAATATCATGCAGTGGTGGTCCAAGCAAGGAGCTCGGACGGCTGTAGGATGGCCATTGTCCGTAGGAAGATTAGCAGTCAAGAGAATGATTGTTTGGACAAGAACCAAGTTTACAAAGAAATGCAGCAAACAGAGGAATACTTCACCCCTGTTGCAGCCAAATTGGCGAAGACCAAAAGATGCGATTTATAGAGTTGGTATGAAAACGTCATTCTTGAAGAGGTTTTGATAGCAGATAATTGTTACCTAAGCTGACTCAAAAACCTTATTCTTGAGCACCCTGGTTTTCTGACCATTTGCACGCAAGTGCGGACAGAACATTCTAACTATTCATGACGATATGGCATTCCCCCATAATCAAGTGTCATGTTGCCACACTTAAAACAACGCTTAGTCCAGTCACCACATATAGGACTCATAAAAAAGCAAAGCTGAATCACACGGAGTCACTGCAGTTGGAATGTCGTGAATAGTGCGTCATCCATGCACCAGTGCGATCACCATTCAACGATATCAATTTTGGCACCGAAAATTGTCTGGTAAATATTCTTATTGTAATAATCTGGCCAAGTTGGGCTTGTGTACATCTCCGTCGTCGAGAAATGTGACTTTACATGGTGCGGCATACAGATTTCAACTGATAACGAGCTCATTTAAGATCCATGCTTTTGTTCACTCCCAAGTTGAGCCGTCTTGGGAGTAGTTAAGTTCAACGGGTGACATTTGTGGTTACATCTGTAAAAGACAGTGTCGTGGTAACCGAAAAAGAAAGGTTTTATTCTTCGGAGGACAATGAGGATTGGGGCAGTACAGAACCAGTGAAGGTGCAGAACATACCAGCAGACTGTATGAGTTTGTTATCATTCAATCACCCTACGTAGTATCGTAATAAAGACAGTTTTCCGTCAAATAATGGGTGCTAAGACCCATGCAACAAAAACTACAAGGAAATTAAGTTTTAAACCGTCTTGGCGCTACCTTTGTTATTATCGTATTAGGGTCTGGCTCCCAATATTGTAGATAAGATATACGACACACAGTGAGGTGCCCAGTTGTAGGTGTTGAGATAATTCGCAGTAAAACTCCAAGCCAAATGCTCTAATAATTGCATCTTCCATTCGGTTGCCTTGTACGAGGATCCCCTATCAGTGAAAACCTCTAGGTGTCCCATCAAAACCTCAAGGAGGCACATCTCCAAGGTGAACATGATTCCTCCCGATCTTGACAGCTTACTTTCTTAGGAAAAGCCCGTTTAAAAAAAACTAGTAACTTTCACCTGAGGTGGAAAATTTTGGCGTATCCGTTCGAATACACCTTGTGTTCTTAAAGAGCTGAACCTTATTGCGGAGTGTAAAACTTTGTCTGAAGATATGTTCGGTTTTTTAGGTTCAATGTTGCGGGTAAAACGATTTCAAAAGAGTCCATTTTGTTGTCAGACATTGAACAAGTACCATATTTCCCCCTGGTGAGCAACTTTCGACGTGTGACATTTGAAACTGACACTGATTCATCGGTTGTTACAGTTTAATGCATTTTCAGAAGTTCCAGGAAGTTTTCATGAAACAAGTCACAGCCCAACCCTATTCCCAACAAAATGTACGTAGATATCGACCTGTCTGATACATACATATTCTTGCCATATTCTCAGTGTGGTGTTGGTCTTACTATATTCGTGAAAAGCAGTCCTGCTTCCTCTCTAGTTTGTTTGCTTACTCTAACCGATGGTGAATTTGTATGCTGCAGATAACAAAACAAAAGCCGGCGATTCGGGTCGTTAGGAGTGTCGCTAGAAAACAAATTCTCGCTGGTAAAAAAGAACCAAGAACATTGTCTAAATGTTGAGTACCCCTTCACTTGGGCAGCTGATAAGTAAGTCTTACATTGGTAGCTTTGTGAAATTTCCGGGTTAAGAACCCAGATCAACCACCTAGCCAGGTTATCTACCCTCTTCTCTAAACCAAAGCTGAGGTATATTCACATACGCGCTCTACATAGCTCCCATAGGATTCGTTTTCTCTTCATTCTGACAAGAGCGGATCAAATCATTCCTCCCTTCACCACCATCTAGTTAATGAAACTTCAGACAGGTAGAAGGTATATTGCCAATTTCCATAGGACCCGTTTTGGTTTGGGTAGCAAGTCGACATCTGTTGATGTTACCGTTATCTTCACAAGACGTTTTCGGAGCACTAATTTTATTCTGCAAATCAGTAACCTTGTGTCTTCGCCTTCACAGTGTTCAGTATGGTGAAAAGTTCGATAGAACCCACTTGCATGCAAAACCAACTTTTAACGACCGTCAGAAGTCGACTAGGATCAAACACACAAAACGATGTTACCGTTGGCCGTTAAAGTTCAACTATATGAATCACTGAACAGCCGAACCACAGTGAAATAACTGCATACAGCAAGTCACGAAATTCACAACGGATTACTCAAACTTCGTGGACGAGAATTTGAAAGTCAGTGACTCCGCTGGATCCATTAGATATGGGAGGCTAAACAAGTTTAAAATACACAATAGTAGTATCCTAATTAGAAGGAAAAAACCGTAGGATATCCCCTTTTTGGTCCCGGTAACATTGTGGCGCATATACCTGTGAAGCGACTAGATATGAGCAGCCTCAATGCAAGGTTACTGGAAAAAAAGTGTGGATTCTGAAACGTAGGGAACCATAATGTCGAGCTATTTGACAAAACTTAATATGAAAGAAATGCCGTGTTCACTAACATGTCATTCATTGAATTCAGACGTTTCTGATTGGGTGAGCAGATACAATTAGCAAGCTGTGCTCCGCTGATCAATGAGCACAGCAAAGTCAAGGACTGAATCCAGCTAGCTGACACTCATTGACTGCAAGACGTGTAAAGTAGAAAAAGCGAGGGGACAGATTACAACTCACAGTAAAATTATCGAATAAAGCTCAGCTTGGTTCTTTCAGTTAAAACCAAGGTAGACTCAGATCAATTTTGAGCGCAATAATCAATGAAGTTTTGAGGGGACTTCAACCTCCTTGCCGATTGCAGCTGGCAATCAGCTGAAATGGTGGGTAAAGTTCAGTATAATTCCTGGTCGCAGTCATGTACCTCATGACTGACGAACAGAAGTTTTATCGGGTAAGACATGATTAGTATTCGTGTCACGAAGTAGTCCAAGATTTGTTCGGCCAGGCTTTCTTTCGCTCACCTTCTACCGATATGAGGTTCACCACAACTATTGTTGAATTGGTAGATATATCTGATGGTTGATGAGACTCCCTTGGGCTTTTTGTTCGGTGTGTTCGATGGCAATTGGACTACTCCCGCATAGGGTTCGATCTGGAGTTGTGCCTAATGAAAGTTGGCTATGCCTATCTGTGGGCCATGCCTGTCGCATACCTTCATATGTTTTCTGATAAAACCGTCTGAACACTTTGGGCAGCTGAATCTCCTCATCAAGTGTATCCTACGTGTGAATTTGTCTGTCTCTGTGGAATAAAGTGGGCATTCATATTGCAGTGGGCAAAAGATGGTAAATATAGAAAGGTACGCTTGCAGGTCAGCGAGCAAAGTTAGTGGTTGAACTGTTCGCTGAGTATGGCAGTTTTGTTCTAAGCATCCCGTCACCAATCGAGGCGCCCTCTTCAACGTGCTGTGGACTAGCTGTACGGAGATGCGTGGGCACTGAACACCGACGAATCGCTATCCCACCGCGCAGAGAAGTTTGTTAGGTCCATTAGTACCAACACGTTTGCAACAATTCAACCACCGGAAACTGTTGTGTCCAGGTAGATGTACTGTACCAAAGATGAGACGTTGAACCATTTGAATTTTTTTCGGACTGAGACTTCTAAAAGAGGTGTGGGTCTTCTTGTTCAAACCCACAAGTGAAACAGTATTCTGGTAAGGATTGTCTCTTGTCGTAAGGTCTGGTTAAAAACAGTGAAGTGGAATTCATCGTCCTTGGGAAGTTGAACGAATGGACAATTTGCCAACATTGTCAAATCCTTCATTCCATGCTGAACACCAGAGTTCACACTTGTGGAGTTATGTTCACCCAGTACAATATCGAAATCATGGGTGAAGAAAGGGTTATACCGCGGCTTCCATTCAATCCATACCACAATATGAATGGAGGTGCTCTGTACTTCCTAAGACGATATCCCTATCAAGTATCGTCTGAATGCATGATTATCAGTCTCATCACACTTTCTACACGAATCAAAGGTCTCTATTATGCTAGCTGTAGACGAATAGATGTTAGTGAATGCTAAGAGTGAAACGGATGGCAGCGGATTGCACCTCGCATTTTCAACCATAAATGCAGCTAAAGAATGAACTGCTGAGCTAGGAAGGTCGAAACCCCTGTGCAGCATTAGGCATCAGTTGAGTTGAGTTAATCAGAATTCTGGTTTAATTTCACGCGAACGTCAATTCTGTATTGATGGGTCTGTCAAAAGACCATACACACAGGTGTGACGCATTTCAATAATCCGTGTAACTCTACCCTTCAAAGTAAACAAGCCGCGATCATATATGCACTAGCCCCTCGTAAAACTGCTTCACCAGGAGTTGTGTCCGCCTGAGGACGTGGATTTTAGGACGCAAGTGCTGAAGACTGCCGAATTGGTTGGAGTTCGTTTGGTTCCCAAGGTAAACTTACTTTGTCCTTACTTCCACTCTACCAAGTGACAGAATCCGTAAGCACAGTCGAACACATCTTTTTACCACTACAAGCGAAATATCTCGTTTGAAGCATTCCTTGAGGAATACTGATATGTTAAAGTATATCTAGCTGAAGGAGCATGACATGATGCTGAAATAAAACCGGCCCATCAATTGTGACGTCCATCTCAGTGTTACCGTGCTTAAGCCGAATAATGACTCCCATCGGGTCTCTGGATGCATTATGCCTGCCGATCGTAAGCTCTTGAACTTCCATTATACACTTATCCTCTGAAGAGAGTATCCCTTCAAAAAAGGCCACTTTATGCCAGACTTTCCGCATTCTTAACGCCTCTGAAGCTCTTAGAAAAGACCACTTCCGGTGGGTTCTTTCTTGTGGTCAGGAAACATTTAAAGCAAACCATGGAACTACGGATAATACTCTGGTTCACTTGTCCACATTCAGTTGTACACAGCCATGTGCAAGTATTTCTGGTTATTCTTTGGGACTGATCGTTCCCGAGGAGGGCGGTAGTCTAATCTAAATTTACTGAAATTTTGTACCGTTCGTATTTGGCCTTTGTTTTCTGCACAAAAGGAATGCACTCTGGGTTAAATGTCACCTTGTGGGGGCGACTCAGACATTTTTGCTCCGTGGACCGTAAGGTCAAGTCTCTCTGCCACAGGTTACGCATTCCAAACGTAAGTTTATGCACGTGTATGTTCACTTTTCCGACTCCAGCTTTTTTACCCTGGTACGTACTGATAAGTTTCTGCTGTGCACAGCTTAAGCAACCTTTTCCACTTTTGACAGATTTTGGTGTTCAAAGTGTAAAACAGCATTCCTGTGGATTCTGGATCATCCTTTGGCCCAAACAAAATGAACAAAACAAAAACCACAACCCTGCGCTTGTTCGTTCATAAAATGGACCTGTTTCTGGGGACTTATGTTACCTGTAGTCCCACGGAAAAGGCGGCGGGGAATAACTTCAGAGAGGTCCAGGGTGCCATTTCGATTATCTTCCCTCAACAAGCGGATTGCCGCGGTTCTTCTAAGTTACTACAAAGTTAGCCTGGCATCATACAGGTTCGACAGAGGAGCACGAGCCAAAGTAGCTATTTTGGCTCGTGCCGTTCTGCGACCAGTGACACGACAGGACACCAGAAGCTCCTACATGTCCCATGGTGACCTTAATTGGAATCGATCAATCTCATCGGACACACTAGTATTCATTTCGATCGTGTGTTTGTGTGGGTGCGTGGTACGTCTCTGTTGACAAGTCTGCCCCGAGCACAAACTGACGTCAATAACAATTATGGAGGATCGGGTTAATTAGCCTGACCCCGAGTGTTGTCAAGTGAAGCAAACTAGTCAACCAAACTCGCTATCGGTTCATCACATTGATCTGTCGGTGATTGTCTGCCGCGGTGCAACGCTAGAATCACACGACGAATCAATGCGCATGGCAAATGGTAAACGTACGTTTGACATGCCACATACGACAGGCAGCCTTTGAACTTGCGAACGTGACGACGATGTGTGCTGCTATGGTAGTGCATGTAAGCTGAGTTACTGAGACAACTAACTCTAAGTTATTTTTTAACAATCAGACGTGCGTAGCTATGCCACTACTGCGTGTCCAAACGCGAGCGCGAGCGGATCATCAGAGGCCTACTCAGCACAACTATGCCTTGGAGAGAGAGCATTACTGAAACCGGGCTTTTCAACCTTTGTGGGGTTGATGTACCTTCAGAGAGTCATGGTAAATTGTGATTGACAGATACCGCCATTGTAGGCTCTCCAAAGAAGCTCCCCTCTCCGGAGGGACTTCTCTCCTTTTAAGGGGGCCACCAATACAACCATGAATTCTATCAAGTTGATTGAGGAGTACAGACTCATTATGAGGACTCTGTCTTGTCTAACCTGTTCTTTCGAACAAAACTATCAGGTACTTATGGCCGAAGTCCTAGTTGTTTGAGGAGAACGAACAGTGGTGTGCCTAGGAGCTCAAACTGATCAGATGAACACGAATCTGTGACCCGTGAGCGAGTGTCACTTAACCAAGAAATGAACAGAAAGATCAATGGAATGGATGAATAAAAAATTTAATGAAACTCAAGTGTTTATGAATGAGTAGGATTTCATTCGACCGTTTGAAGTGAAATGGAGGCAAATGGTAACGGCCCTGATAGAAGAAACTTCCACTGATGACTACTCTGTCTGTCCTAAAACTCAACGAACTTGTAGCCCTCGCTTGATCGGTTGACTACTGTACGTCAAAATTAGAGCGCTGTCCATTGAGGTTATTTTGCAAACCTTTTAAACGAACTTTATTCCAACCTCGTAACATGGAAATAGTTGAGCTTTGCTCTTATTCGAGTTTCAGGTCACTTTGAATCCGTTTGGTAGTCTGAACTGGCTGAAAGTACGATACACCGTTTTCCGACTAGTATGCCGTATTCAAGCATGGGCAGACGAACTACTCAGCCGAAAATCTAGCAAGCTCAATATTAGAAGTTTCACTACAAACCGGTATGTTTGCGTTGTTCATTCATACCCTTGGGATTGTCCAGATATCCACCGGAATTCGTGTTGTGTCGATGAAGGCAGTAGTATTTGTTCAAAAATTTTCATGTCATAAAAAAGGTATAGTTTTCAGATTTACAGTCCAGAAGAAGTGAAAAGGGTTTCAAAGGCTGCTGCTTCATCAGCGAACAGGACATTTCGGGTCATGGTATTTTTGGCATTATTGCTGGCCCAATAGTTATTGCAGCCCTCCCCTCTCACTTTTCAAAGTGAGTGGGAGAATGTACTCCTGTCAGTCACGGTAAACAAGAATGACCAATTTGGCCATTCTGACCATTGCTATGAAAAGTTCAACTTTCTAAACCTTACTTACTGCACACTGATGTTGAAGGTCGTCTGTATTCAAGAACTGGAAACCTCGAAAAATTGTTTGCCCTAAATAACAATGACTAAAACGCACACCGAAATTACATGTTTGTTTGAAACGTGTTAAGCACATGCACACAAAACTCATAACCCTGATTTTCATAAAGTATTCAAGGGCAATGAACCCGCACCAATGCTCAAGAAGCCAATGAACGGAAGTACATAAGTGCCCGTCTTTTTCATACAGGAAACTACTCACAAGGTTGCTGAAAACTCTTCGACAGCCCACGATGGTTTCGCCCTTCTTGGGGCTCATCAGGTAAGCACAGTCCCCCAGTTTCCGTCAACCTTATGTTCTACTTGAACCCAAATTGGACTGATTTCGACAAGTACACTCATTTGCACCTTCATCCTCCTTGCAAGGAGTACCACGCATGCCATATCAAACTGGCTTCATTTTATCAAACGACCTCATTTGCTTGACCAAACAATGGGTTCTTTGCCCTCACTTACATCATGAAGTGAACAATGCTATCCTACGGAAGCATTGCTTTTTTCCTGGGATATCGGATTTCTGTAGCTTGTATGCGTTCCCAATATGACGGCGGATGGACTAGCGGACTACGTCTTGCCATAAAACTGATGTCGATCCTTCAGTCTGCGCATTTTCTAACCCATACCCGGCCACAATGTGTTCGATTTAGTGGCTCTGGAAATCGTGACAATGATACGCATCAGGCAAAATGTCCTGAAGAATAGTGAATCTACTACAGTGAATCCAAGTAATCAATCATATTTATTGTGTTTAGTTTGTGGACGCGCTGAGGAAAAGTCTGAACGGACGCTTAGTAGTAAAATGGAAAGTTCCAGCATAAGTCCATCAAACATCAGATTCGTCCGCGACACTGTTTTTTATAACGAACTGACCACAATAAATCGACAGACCACCATCGCTTTGCAAACGAGGGGTTGAATCGATGGTATTTTTTTAGTTTTACCCTGTCATACCTATTGAAACTGCTTCGCTCTGATGTGGATTGCCCGACGCTGTTCATCTGAGGCTCGACAACTGTGGAGTAGGATTTTTTTGGAGGATTTTTTCTCTTCATGTGACAGGACTTTTTACTTTACCACAACTCACTTCACTTCAGTGCCCTGCTGATGACGGACTTTTAAAAGTGATACAAATGATGGGTTATTCGCATTGCCGGAATCTTCCATAACTAAACAGTACGGTCCGATAATGTCTCGCTGCAGTGCAGCGGTAGGAATCCCAATGTATTTCGGAATCAAGTAAAGATGTGCCAAGCGGAACCGAGGTCTAGCGCAAATAACCCCAAGAACTGTACCACCATTTTGCCATACCAACATTAACTCAATACGTCTCTAGTTCTCGAAACTAGCATAGGAACGCCAACAATCTTTATTGTTTATGTCGGAATGGGCACTGGGATCTCTGGTAAGATTTACCCAGCCATGGCCGTTGAGTAGAGAGATGGATCTGCATTGAACCAATCCCGACAAACAGTGAGATGGAATCGGTGATTCTCCGTCCGGTTTACAACGCCCCCTTCTTATCGTGACAGACTTAAAGAAACCCTGTGGAATTGCCTAACCCAAATCTTTTCAACTCGTCACACCAATTTATATTCCATATAAAGACCACCCTTGGAGAACGCAAAATGTAGTGTTCAACTTGGGATGGTCTTCATGTGGAGGAAGTAGCAGCATGCTTTGTGTTTTTGTATCTGCGTCAGTTTGGTTACTTATTTCGTCACATTTAATTAAATACAATGCAGCTCAATTCCCGCTAACAAACGATTATTCCGGCCCCTGCAAACGAGCGTAATCACGAGTGTAATAAACTTTTTGCAAAGATTATTTTTTGGTGAGGTGCTGCGCCAAATACTGTTGGTTAGTGCTGATTCCGCTCCTACTAACAGCACGCCTTACAGAGACGCATCCTACTGTAAATTCTCACGTTTATGTCAGTTAAACTTGAACTGTATAAAATTGGCGGCGAACGTACGGAACAGCCGAGCATCTGCGTTGTCGTCAACCAATCATCACTACTGGCATTTCTCCATTATTATGGATAAAAAAAGCGTACATGTCTGTGCTGATAGGTCAAAAGACAAGTTGCTCAGGTGAGTTTATTTTTACTGTTGACTTCAGTTCTTCTAGTGAACCAGTCTAAGCCGAAGTTCAGTCAATTCCGGAGTGACTTCTTCGTAGGGAGGGTTTTCCGCTTGTGAAAAAACCCAGTTCCTTCGTTCAGTTCAGTTTCAGGAACTGGACTGTTATCATCTGGTCATGAAAGTTTGAATTCACGAAAGAAATACAAATTCAAGTACTACAAATAAAAGTACTGCGAATACAAATGCAATATAAGTAGTTCAGAGGAAGAGTATTTTTATAAGACAAGTGAAATCCTCATCCTCGTCACGCGAGCATCCAATCAATCAATATGTGACCACGTTATTTGCTGTCCTTGACTGGATGATGAGGGTGCTATTTCCTGACTAACACGGATCAGCCTCTCCTTGCAGAACAGTTACGTGTTGAAACTGCTAGCCGGGAGGTCACGCAGTTTCGCAAGATTCGCACTGCTGATGATTGCCAATAAGGATGAAACAGCCGTACAGTGCCTCTTGGCTTTTCAGCATAGCTAGACTTACAGGACGAAATCTCAATAGAAACTTATCGAATCTCCTCACGATACCACTGAAGATATTGTGCTCCCAATATCCGACACCATTCGACGAAAAGCGATTGCCCTCTCCATCTGCGTTTTTCAAAAGTAGGGAGGGAACTATCTGAACAGGCTGCCACAGACTGAAATGACATTCCACATTTCCTAAAACGTGCTCTGATTATCTCGCTGGACATGAAGCTCCATCCTAATAAATGACATTAAATGCCAACCTGGAAATTTGTGAACTGAATATGACTGAAACTGGTACCAGTTTTCTTATCCTGAACTCCTGTTACTTCTAAGGTGCAAATCGGTCAAAGAAACAGCTGTGTGCATCTCGTTTTAACTGCGAGGATTAAAGAGGCAGCAAGCGGTTACATCATGTTCGGAGATACAGAAACAAGCTTAATGTTATTGTGTTCAGAACTGGGATGCGACGTGCGCTGGTCGTTTTGTTGTTGAGACCCCGAGCCACCCGTTAGAGATGTCACGTGTCATTCACGCATTCTTATTTGCAGAATGGTTCACCATGGATTCGTACTTTTCGGAACTGTGGTTGGCTGCAACTTCTCATCCAGAACGCTGTAGTCAAAAAGTAAAGCTATTCGCTCTTGGAACTCCGTGACACCTGTCACTGTGTGCACTAAAGTTCGACTCGATTAGGCATCGCTCAACGCAGTAAGGCAGTTTCTTCACAGCTTAAATGTTTTCCTAAGCATATCCCAATTTTCAATCCCGTCCCCACCAGTCGCATATATTTTGCTAGCAGACAGCACATATGGACGTGTGTCGCGTCACTTTTCGCACTTGAACAGTTTGTCATCATTGTTAGTAAATCCAGCAACATTGGCACTCTCATCAAACCTTTTTTGTAACGCCCCCCTCCTTTAGGTAGTTGTCTTGTGTTGGCATTCAGTCACCTTCTATGCACTGCATTATTTACAAACTTATCTGTTCTGACAACTAAAACTCCGTTTCCTTTCACAGCCTGCAACGTTTTCCCACTGTACATTTATAGGAGCTTCCAACTAAATAGCCTATAAAACTTGCATCCTCTAAATTTTCGGCCGAATTGGGTTGGATCCAGTCGTTTCGGTCTGGTAGTTTCCGTCAGTAGAATTCCTGCCTCTTGTCTAGCCACTTAGTGATGTTTCGGACCTAGTACTATTCATAGTTTATGGATTCGTTCTCTCACAACATATGATATGATCTTAAAATGTTTGCTAGAATTAGAACATGCCTGGACTACCGTTTCATAAAAAGCGGGGGTTCGGTCACACCCGAGTAAACAGTTTAGGTAAACAAGAGCTGTTCACCGACTACTAGTCAGAACAAAACCCCTTATCACGCAAGTTACATCAAGATCTTAAATGCTCAAAAGATAAAAACGAACAGAACGACCGGACCACGTTTCAAAGTGTCTGGTGAGGGTAATATCAAGCCTCTTGGTAGAGGGCCCGGCGATGGTTGCGGGGACTGAGCACGTCAGAAAGCAAGTCTGGTTAGTCTATCGGTCGGATCACCGCATGATCCGAAGTGCGAAGCCTGGCGAGTAGGATGTGGTCTATGGGAATCATGGTTGCACACCTGCGTTGGAAAAGCAATAATCGGAGGACAACAGAGGGAAAGTGACAGGCATTGTTGTTTCTTGTTGTTTCTGTGTCCACTTCCCACGAGCACTTGTCAAAACAAACGAGAAAATCAGATTTCGCATTATTAATCAAAAGAGACATATCGGACTTATTTTTCATATTGCATTAGGTGATTCCGACAAATTTTAGTGCACTAAACTGAGCATCACTTGTTTAGTTTTGCTTCAACGTTCTTGAAGAGTGTTAGTAGGGAATAGTTGGTCTCACTGTTGAATTCAGCTGACAAAATTGATTGGAGAAAGAAAATGCCAAATCCACCATTTACATCAAGTTGCTTTCCTCTCTGGAGCCTCGCTTTTTAACAATGTGTATTTGTCGATCGAAATTTCGTCTTGTGAGTGGAGTCAATCTATGCCGAAAAGCAGAGTAGCAATGTGCAGCTGTTTTACTGTTGTGTTGACTGGCTCCTCGAATGCATTTATTTTATATAACATCAGCTACATCCTAATCTGTATCATTAAGTATACTTTTAAAGCAGCTTCCAGTGGATTTGTAAAGATCCATTGATTGCGAGAGAGGAAACGACTCAGACTGAAATGTCCAGGGTTCGTTTAGTCCGCCTTCAATCGTACTCATTCGCATCAGTATTCTTCAATTTGGTTCCCAATGAAGGGAACACATTGGGTCTGACTACCAGTTTCCCGGTAAACAAAATCCCCAATTATGCGCGCCACATCTATTTTACCATGAAGTAACTGTGTGTTTGGTTCGGATGGATAAATTTTGCACCATTGGCTTAGCAAGCATGTGCAAGAACAGATAACTGAGAATTTATTGGTCCTCGAGTCAAAAATTCCATTGCAAGAAAGCGTAATGCCCAAGTTGGTGCGATGCCTCTTTCAATGATGGGTGAAAGCTGGTCTAGCTTTCGACAGGCTACATACAGTCTTACCAGAAACGTGAAAATAGGTCTGGGCTTCAAGGAAAACTTGAAAATACTCAAAATCGTTAGATATGTGAGACGCTCATCATTACCAACTGTGTGGTGAACCGCACAAGGAAATAAAGTCACACCAAATAGAAAAATCCGGGTGAAACTGACCATGAAAGGTCACATGTCTGATAAACCGATGGCTCGGTAGTGAAAGGACAACAGCCTATCCCTTGGCCGCCAATGACCTACTTAGCTGACCAGGCTGACTGACAGTTGGTCGCACCTCTCGTCCTTTTCCCCCTAAGTTTTTAGGAATCAGGAACGTATTTCAGAATCTCACCTCGCAAACAATATTTCTCACGGCAAGCTAATATCGAATTGATTGGCGTCAAATCCCTAATGTCCTCTGAACATTCTGGAGACTGATCGATGGGTGACCACTGCGGGCTCAAAGTTTGTGCAGGATTTTTATGAACATATGGTAGGAATATCAAGTGCTTGGATTGCGACTCCGTCAGCTGTTTAACGAAGCTGTAATTTTGCGAACCCAGTTTCACCTGTCGGCGAAACTGAATAAAACCTACCGACAGCTATAGCATTTGCAACCCGACTATGTGACACTACCTTAAATAAGGTGAACAAAGCCTTCACCATCCATCTGAGCACGTGGGCTGCCTAATGTTTGGGACTATTTCCTTAACCTGAAGACTAACGTGGGCATGGTAACCCGACATAAGGTGTCGGAGAGATTGGAGGTTTTAATCTGACCCACCATTAAGTGTATGCATGCTACTGTCGTAGGCAGATGGCGAATATTAGGCGGTGAAGTGAACAGAATCAAACTCTGAAAATGCAGTGTACCGGTATGGAACGATCTAAAGGTACGAAAAACAAGGGAAAAAATCAAAAGTGCACTGGTGAAAAACCTGGGAGAAACTTGCGAACTCTGCTTTGCCGTGTGCTCGATAGTCCTTATCTGGGGGTGGTCTTCATAGGAGTAAATTCCTATCTGTTTAAATGAAAAGGGATTCAGAATAGTCTTGACATGGGGACATTTTATTGGCACCGAATGAAAACTCTTCAGTGTACTCTTGACTCGGTTCCGACAAGCTCTGTTCATCCACGCTGCTTTTCATCTACACCGTCAAACAGAATTAGCAATCGGGAATAAATCGTGCTGTCAAATTTGGTTACCCCAGAATGCCGTTCCATGAGCGAGTAGAGCAGTTGGACACCACGATGTGGATTAAGCAAGTTTTTTGACACGACGGGGGTGACTGCTACCACCGTTTGCCTTCGCCAAATGTGGTACTACACTTCTTGAGAAAAACCATTAGGAATAAAAGTGATATTTTCTTTATTGGTGTTCCCTCGTTAAAGGGGCTCTTATTAGGGACCTCAGGCCTCAAGCTTTCTGAACAGTATAATAAGACATACCATCATGTTCTCATCAGCTCCAATCGTTCCAACAAAATCAAACGGACGAAGAATCACAAATCAAAATATCTTTCACGAAGACGAATCCCAAAGTAACGATTGAGACGTTGATTCCTTGTGTGAACTCAGTAAATATCGAGTTAGTCGTGTGTTGCTTCATCCAGTTTGTGCTGACCTCCTTATCTTCCATTTGTAATACAGCTGTGATAAGTTCTGGTTAATCGTGTTATGCGCATATCCTCCACCAAGCTGTCGGCCAAGCCAAGGAAGGGCCCGTCAAGAAATGTCCACCCTATGTGGTGGAACAGGTCGCCAGGTGTTTTTAGGACATCAACGGTTTAAATGAAAATCGACTTGTAAGCCTAGATCCATGGCCCAGGACATTCGCATTGTAGTACTTTCCCCTGGGAAATAAATCGATCACCTGGGGTACCTGGGTAGCAACTCCTCCTTGGTTCTAGGATTGGTGGTGGCAATACAATAAACCCGGTGCTGCCAAAGATATCATGGTGACAGGGTTTCCACTTTTCCTGGTATTCTTCACGGCTGAGTACCGTACCGAAAAAGCCTTCCTCTGAGGGTAATTCCGAGGTTAACCTACTTTCTTTAGAGTGCCACTTATGTGACCACAGACAAGGGAATTCTGGTTCACGTACCAGCTTGCAGATTGCATTTACGAGCCTGAATAGGATATTTCCTCAGTCATGATCTACGAGATCGGGGTTTATGGTAGAAACAAACCGAGAAGCAATGCTGGATAACAAGATGAACAACTGCGGACATCTTCTACAAAACACTTACACATACAGGGCAAGTTCGGTAGACCCATTTGTGGACGAATATCCAGAAGATAGGGAGATTTTGATCAGCCTAACGGATTCTCTCTCAAAGTACCTTCATTTGCACCCCGACATCAAGTCATGGGAGCTGTGCAGCGGAAATCTCCCCCTATTTTAAGTTGTTGTGTCATTGTGGTTGTTCAGGCAAGAGTGATGATCTTGCATCAGACTCTACTGCAATGTCGTACGCTGCCTCGTTCTTTTTAGGGAACTTTGATCCATGCACTTCAAGCAACCAGCTCACCTTTTGTTCCGAACGGAACAGCCTCAGTCAAGTACAACATTAAGTTAGCGTTTTAACCCCTGTGTACGTAGTCTGACCAATACAACGGATTAATGTATGATGCGAAAAGCCACATTATAAAGTGAGATGCTTGGAAACATTTGGTTATCGACCATTCATTTCTAAAGGAGTTGTTTGTGGCTTTTACCAGCCGTTCTGCAGCGTATTATGCAGTCGACTAAGCATAGTGTCCTCGGGAAAAATGCAACCCCGCGCACCATATGGCCTTATCAGGTCGATTATAAGCTTACGAGGTTTTTAAGTACTTTATGTGAACTTTGTGCTTAAAATGGTTACTCATTAATCTGACGCACTCCATCGACTTACTAAAACGTACACTTTGTTTCATATATGCAACAAACTGGGACTGACTGGACGGCAAAAGAGGTTAAAGTACTTCTCATCTTAGGCGTAGTACACTATTCGTAAGGTTGCTGAAAACTCTTAGACATATACGACATCATAAACGAGAGGTACAGCTGGGTTCCAGGTGAGTCTCCCATCAAAACCAAATTGATATGCAAATGAGGGTATTTGTCGATACTTTTCATCTTCCTGATCCTAGGACCTACAAAATCCAGGTTTCGCATCTCCCTGTATTCCTTGTTCTACCCAAACGACGCCAATTTTGCCAACGCAGCACTTCCACAGAGAAACTGTCATGGAGCAATAGGATAGCTGCCCTCTTTAAAGGTATGTCCCCTCTTCGGAGGGACTGTACAATCAGTAACGTCTAATTATAACTGCATCTTTTGCAAGTCTCAGCTAGAATCTTCTAGTTCTAAGTGTATTGCTTCATACACCATTACAGTTTCCTTCGTGTGACTCGCACCGCCCATCTAAAATTTTGAGACTTCACAGGTATTCGAATGGAAACAAAACTCACCAAATAGTGGAATTTCACTTTTGTTGTCCAACCTGAGGAACAATAAGTAGTGACGGCTTGTGTTTCGGTGGACCTGTAAAAAGCTATCAACAGAAAATGGTCACACCTCAGTCTTTATTTTCTGCCAATGAGAACTCTGTGAAAGTTGGGAAACACTTAAAATTACGTATATGGACTGAAGCTGTCATACTCAGCAACATCTGAGGTTCAAGTGAGTAATATCGTCAATGAACATTTGGATGACTTCTGATACCTCTGATATGGCCGTCAGTCTAGGCAGTCAGTGCTCATGTTGTTTCACGAATAAACGCGAAAAGATGCACTGGCAAATATAGCTAGTTCGGGTTTTCGAAGGCAGTCAGTCTAACATGCTATACGGAGCCATCAGGTTTACAAATGAGATACAGGGAAATGACAAATCTGCCCTGTTTGATCGACCACTAGGAAAGTTCGTCATGAAATTGGCGCTGCGCGATACTTACATTCCGATATCTTCGTTTCGTACATATATGGGCGAATGCCTGTATGAACTTGCATCATGCTTGCCACTCAAATCTGTTGCCATGGCACCTCTGAATTTGTCTGAAAGCGCTAGAACTTTACTCAAGAGAAGTGGATATCTTAATGTGCTATGAGGTATTCGTCCTTACCCAACGCCCATTTGCGAACCCAGTTGGTGTTAACGGAAGACTCCACTGGATTCCAGCTGAATCTCTCGTTTAGTATATTCTTCAAACGAATGTGCTACACAACAGCCGCCTTATTTTTCGGTCAGTATGATATTCGAGATGTCGTTGTGCATTTTCTTGAAAGAACGTACTACTCACGATGTTGTTGAAAACTACTGGACAGGGTACTGCCGGTTTCTGCCTTCTTGGGGCTCATTAGATAGTTGCGGTTTCTGAGTTTCCACCAACCTTAGGTTCTATCTGGACACCGGATTGCACCCAGTCAATGAGCTATACGGATTGCATGTTCAAATAGCACACAAGACTGGTGGAAACTCGGGGACTACGGCAATTCGATTATCCTGAAGAACGGTAAAATCGGTGGTGGGTTGTCAAGATGCTTTCAGTAATCCTTTAAGTAGTGTGTTATCTGAACTAGCTCTCCCATTCCGTCAGTAAAACATAGCCGGTCTATCCTGGCTCAAATTTCACCTAGGAATGGGTGCGCGTAGGCAGAAAATAAAGTCAATTACCTATGCATGCGTCTGAACAGTTGTCAAAATGATTGCCCAGAGCGGCGGCCAAACATTTCCGCATATCTATAGGAAAATAGATGAACATCTATTGGGATTGTCGGTCTCTACAAGAGACCTGGTATCACGCGTTGAGCAGGGACTGTGGATAGTAGGCCACTGAAACCTAACCTAGATATCCAAAACAAGATGTTTTTGGTATTCACCTTACCCTGGCAGATCAACTAAACAAAGTTGAAAAATTTCCCTCCTTTCTACTCCTCCTATCTCTAACCTCTCACTGTGTCGCCCCACCCCACCCTTCACTGTGACTTACAGAGCATTTTGCATTAACCTCATATAGTTTCCTGTTTGTTACCTTGATCCGACCTTTCGTGTTTTCACCTCAATCCCTTGAGTACTCGTCACTTCCAAGTGGGTTTTCTCTGTTCTAATACATGCTTCAAAGTTTTTTTAGGAACTTGTCTGCTAGTGAATACTCTGACTTGTTTAGAACTTCTCACGATTCCCAGAGAGGACTTGACAATCCCCAAACCATGGACTTGGGATTTTTACCAGTCGTAAATACAAAGCAGAAGTGGTCGGCCCTGAAAAAGTCATCCACGCTGTTTCCGTCTGAGTGGGACTCATCATGTGGATGTGGCAAAGTTCGAACGCCTGATAATCCGTTTCAATGACCACACTCCCAACTCTAGCACCTGGCGGTAGCCGATTTCCCTTGGTAACTTTCATGTACTCCTTAAGCAACATGAAAAGTTAGGAACAACAGTCTCACTATTCATCATGTGTTAATCGGATTCCTAACAAATTTCGACGTGTGTGCTTAAAAAAGCGAAACTTATTTGAATTAATAAACCCCATGAGCAGAGGCATGGTCGGTGACCTCTTGGTGCAGAGGGTAAAAGTTTGAGCTTCGGAACTCAACCTCAGTTAGTCTAGTCCCGCTATATCCAACCGATGAATCTCAGTCAGGACGAAATGCGTAATACAGTGCTTTTCCATGCCTGACCTCCATCCCACCTCACAGATCAAAGATTCCGTTTCCATACTTCTCCTATATCCGTTCCATGTCACCTGGATATTCTTCGCGTTCTGACCTTTAGCGGAAATCCTATTCCTGTTTATTGTAGTGACAGTCCGTAGTGGAACAACATATCAGGAAATTACATTCGCTCAAACAAATCTGTAAGAAAGCTTTTTAATGTTCGTGGTTGCTCCAGATTAGTTTTCGCGAATAGTTGTTCCTGAAAAAAGAGCAACTTGGTGAAATTTCACTCACTCTTGAAAAAGGTCTACGCTTATTTTGGTTTTCACGGGAGACTCAAGTGAGTCTCTCGTTTATGATGTTCTTCAACTGAATGTGCTGCACACAGGCCGCCTCATGTTTCAGTTGGTACGATATTCGAGATATCGCAGTATATTTTCATGAAGGAAACTACTCGAAGAGTTTTCAGCAGCCTTGTGAGTAGTTTCCTTCATGAAAGTCTACGCTTATTCTTATTCCCATTTCTACTTTGGAAATTCACTACCAGGACTAAAAACAAAGCAAACCGGAACATCTCGCTATGGTACCCTTTTTATGTACCGTCGTCAAAAGTCTCAACAGAAGCCTGGCAACACAAATACCCAACTCTACCTTGGAACAGTCTATCGGCAATGGGTCGGTTTTATACGGGCTTATCACCCTCACCCCCTTGAACTGTCTGGGATATGAACAAATACGCCAGCCACTGTGATTCTGACGGCCAACGTGTGTCTTCTAGTCTCACTTAACTGGTGCAGTTTTACGCTAAGTCACAATTAGGCAATTCTGTCTTGAATAGCTTCTGTACTTTAGTTGTTTGGACAGGTGATGCTTTTCTGTACTTTGAGTCTCAACTGACAGCGAGTGACCGAAACAAAGGGCGTGAGTTTTCAACCTCGTGACCGGGTCTAAGAAAGTGCATTGTTCGACTGAGCAAGCGCGAAAACCAGAATGAAATACTGAACTCAATCACATTAAACCACATATGAGAGAATTTCATCCTGTCGTATCGAACCATTCGATATGTTTGAAGGAAATCGCCGGATACCTGTGGCTTCACGGATTCGTCGCCACGATGCACTTCATCACAAGTTCAATAGTCACCTATATCTCTGCCACTCCTGCACTTTAATGATAGTATGGTAAGCCTCAGAAATTGTTTACCGTGACACAACTTAGGTCATAAACGATATTCTGGAATTAAGTATAACTGACGACCAGTTGTGACGTTTTGGAGTTCAATAGCCAACCGAAGGGACTGTGAGATAATGAGACGCAAAGACAAGTGTTTGAATGGATCACTTTGACTCTCCACGGATTTGTAAAGGTTCGTTTTTGCCGAACGAACGGATAGAAGTAACAGGGTATCCTAAAAAGATACTTCCTTCCTTGGGTTGTAGTGAATATGAGGACAAAGTTCAAGAGGTAACGAGCCACGAGCATGCCTATCACAAACCATCAAGGTGCCTTCACTGGCAAGCGCACACTCGGACATGTTAAATAACAAGTGACAGTGCGAAAGTCACTGACATAATTATATATCCACATTTTTCATCTCTTCGACCACGCTCAGTGAAAGCCACATGAGCTCCACGCCGGAGGGCACAGAGCAGCTGGGCATTTTGTCAGCTCTTTCAAGCTTCTCTGAAAATGCATTCTCTTCTGAACTCTGATTGGCGCACCTCTGAACCTGACATTGAACACGGAAGTTCAACGTGGTACGTGAAAACTCTGGATGCAGAATGCATAATTCAGCCCCTGCAGCTTGTGTCGACATAAGTGACGCCTCACCAAACACCCGTCTCCTGAGTAGTTCATTGCAAATTCAGTTGACAGACTCAATAACCAGCTAAAGTCAGTCAAATGCGCAAATGAGGGATATGTTCAGCACAAGAACAGTTATCCGCTCAAGAAGAATAATTGATTTTCAGGGGCCACCATGGTCTGAATAGCCCTAAACAAATCGAGACCTGTAGTGGACTGCGGACGAATTTAGGTAGAGCTTCCTGTGCTACTTATAAAAAGCAGAGAGTAGTTCATCAAGACATATAGATTTGTTGGGATTGGTGGGGGAGAAGTTATTCGTACACTTCTGTTGGAGGCTGCACACCTTCCATCGAGGATTCACTTTCTAGTCAGAAATTCGACAAACAGTAAACGCCGGTGGCTCATTTATTGTCCTAGGTACCAGGTATTCCACTTTAACGGCGACAGGACAAACAGCTCTGTCGCTTTCTGTTTCCCTCAGTACTTACTTGAAGGTTTCTACAGGTGTATGTGCTGTGTTTTTAGCTCTCTCCGTTTGCTTAGCATTCTAGATCCACTGAGTTGCTGTCTAAACACGGGTATCTGCTTTTACTCGACGTCTGATTCTAGCTGGATTGCTTTGTGTTCTCGACCAGGCGTAACGGGCCTCTGGGGGTCCACTATCAATGTGAATTTTTCATTCAACTGCAATCTGAGCCAAACAGATCTCTTTGGGCGGTTCCCATGAATCTAGTTCACCCTATCGTCCGCAAACGGGGCTCCTTGGCCGCACAATGCTCTTAGCTGCAAAACCTTTGCAAGTGGAATAAAACTTTTCAGGCTAAAATGTTGCATTTCGTTGCGTATGCGCTCAAACCAAAAACCACCCTAATTTACGTTCATATTTTTGCAGCTCACCAAATTTCATTGTTCGCTGAAGCAATCATATCTCTGGTGGAAACATTCTGGTGGAATACTTTCCTAGCATCACTGGGAACCCGGGATGCCTAGATGGGGCTTAAAAGTTTGGACTGGTATTCTCAACTCAGTTGCCTGTCTGCTTTAGTCCATCAGGGACACGTCGTAGCCTTTGAAAATTCAATTCCATTGTGCGAATACTGAGCGCCTCCGCAAACCTCTTCACTGCTAAGCTACATCTGTGCATTACACACAACGCGTCAGACACAAAGAACAGTGACAGCAGAGACCACTGAAGTTCACGACGAGCAGTAGTTTTTCAGCCAACAACAGACCCTGGTGATATAGTCGACTCATGTGTGGGCTTGCTGGTAAATGGACAGCAACACGTTTCATTGGTCTCATTGGTTTGACGGAAGATTCATTCAGCTTCATATTCTGGCGGCCCAAACGATGACACAGGTTGTTTACCGGACTGTCTCAATCGCACTGAGTACCACAAAAGAAACTCGCAATGAGGGCGAACTGGCAGCATGGGTACACCGCTGTTAGCGCATCCAAGGCTATCGCCCAGCTGAGCTTCAACATCATTGGCTGTCTTCAAGACTGTAGTCCCGACGACCAAAACTGTAACGTAGGATTCTGAAAACCGTCTTCAACAGTCGGAGCTGCACTCTACTAAGGCATATGCATGCGTAACAAGGGGTCTGTGATATCCACCCATTCGAGCTGTCTTTCATAGCCGCTGATACATGAACAAGGTGATTATCCGATCAGCCAGAGGTACTACTTAGAGCGCAAACACAAAGACATCCTCAGACGACTCTAAATCACCAGAGTTGTGCGACCTTGAGCCAAAAAAGACTGACGGGGCAGTCAACTAAACTGCGTTTGGACTTTCAATCCGTGTTTTGGAGCTGCATAGTCTCCGCAATCTGGATGGATAAGTTCAGCATACAGCGAGGTGCAACCTGCCCCAGTTTGTCTTGGGGTGAACACGTCAACCGCAGCCAAAAAAAGTGCGAGCTACAGGTTTTGAAGATTGATATTTGAGTCTCGACAGCTCGGCAACTACAGCGCCATGTAAGTTCTTATGGGCGTTCCATGAAGAGATGATTGACAATGAGATGTGGTAGGAGAGTAAAGAATATGTTGAAGAACAATAGTCGAGGTTTCTTAGCAGCACGGTTTCGTCTACCTATCCGTATGCTAATGCTGTGGATAAAGCATCGTGGCTCAAACCACCTAATGGTTGATGTGATGGTATGAAACAACCCGTGTATGGGCCGTTGATGGTTTCAAAAGAGCTGTGATGCACGTCGCACTGACATACAATATTGACGAGGCTACCTTCTTCCGATGTACTGCAGTCTTAATGCAAATGCTTCTTAAAATAGCCAGCTGCTGCGTTGTCATTGGCAATCTACGTGTTTAACCAGAAAACAGACGTCAGTTCTGTCGACAAAAGATAAAAATGGTGGTGGAAATCAGCATAGTATGCTATTTCACAATAATCCACTTGAATTTTTTGGTGCTTTTTATGAAAGTTCTGCGTTTTTTAACATCCCTATTTAAGCCTAAACATGATACCGCTGAAGTAACACTCATGAGCGGTCACTGCTCCAAATGTTTGGAAACAAAGCGCAGATGCTTGTCAACCTTCGGTCCATTCAAGGGTGTTTGAAGGAAGTGAGGTCATTTCACAATTTCAGATCTGGATTTATCTTACAAGCGAAGTCCACCTATGATGGAAAATCTGACAGTGATCTGACAGTTACTCGATCATTGTTGTAGTGTCTCAGCAAAGCTTTTGTTGTAGTGGTATGTTCGCGTAGCTGTTCCCACCATTTCGGCTGGTCTAATGACACAGAATGATGTATCCAAACTACCAAAATTTGGTCAGTTTTGTTTAGTTAGGTCTGTGTTAATGGTTATGTATCAGATTCCTCATGCTGTTGGAGAAGCCCGGTTCTCGATTCACAGTACAGAACACGGGGATCAAATACGCTGTTTAGAAGAGACCAATGTGCAAAACCTACACACTGGGCTGCCTCACAGTCTGGTATCAATTAGATGCCACCTAGCGTTGACTCACTGCATACTAGTTTCCTCTAAAGGTGGCTGACTACCTTAGAAAATGATTTTGACCTGTATGTTAGACAATTACTCCACAAAAAGATGTGAAAACTATGTGCTTTTCCTCCAAAATACTTCACAACATATAACTTCCGACAGAACGGCTAGCGATTTGGAGATTGCGCATGATATTTACGATCGACACCCAAAAGTAGATAGCAGTCACAAGGGCCTTATGAAACGACACTGGAGACAGTGTGTGTGAAATCAGGGAGTCTGCCAGGTATTGTGGAATTAGAGCCACATGGCCTCAAAAAAGACGTTGGGTGGATTCACTCAAAAAATTTGAGAGGAACGAGTTTGCTGTACAGTGCGATTGCATATTAGAAGGCACGGGCATATGCGCGTCCGAACTGGCCACAGTAGATCGATGTGTATAGAGAGGTGTGCTTTTGCACGTTTAAGCATGCCAAGTACTATAAACCAGTGCGGTCTTGTGCTAAGGCTGTTCTAGAATGAACAACTTCAAGCAAAATACACTCAATTGCAAACAAATTTGATTTTGCGAGAGACTCACCTGGAACCCAGCTGAATCTCCCGTTTGTGATGTTTCCAGGCAACTGAATGTGCTGCACCAGGCTGCCTCATGTTTCAGTTGCTACGATATTCGGGATATCGTGACACATGTATATACGTAATGCACTACTCATAAGGTTGCTGAAAATTCTTCGACAGCCCACGACCGGTTTCGCCCCTCTTGGGGCTCATCAGGTAGATGCAGTCCCCGAGTTTCTGTCAACCTTAAGTTCTGCTTGAAACTTGCGGGTTTCCGCTCCTTAAGAGTGCTTCTTTTTGGATCCACCACGGTTCAACTGGTATTGTAGGATTTCATATTCGTTGGTTGGCTATGCACTCTGAATCTCTTGTAACAGGAAAATCAGGAACACGCAAGGAAGACGGTCTCAGTTGGGTTGGGTGTACTATCGTCAGGCACATTATATCAATTCTGATCAATACATCTCCTATGTACGGAGCAGTCATGTACGCCAAGAATTTCGACCGTAAGTGTTCCAGAATGATTCGGTGTTGTACCCGTTGTGGGGTAGGATCATTGCCTCGTTGGTGTGTTATTACATCAGCCGATTTTACGCACCGAAGATTTGTCAGCATAACTATGGAGCTGAACAGTTTGGCATGATTTAAACTTGCATTGGCATGAATAGCGTCATGATGCTGCATCACCAAGCCATCCACCTTATGTTCCATCTCTTGCAATGTCGACGGATTGATACACTGTATAGCGCACTAGAGAGTGCGCACAAAGTTTTCGGGTAAAATGTGTGATACACAGTAATAAAGTATGCCTCTGATAAGGGAGAATAAGATAAAGTAAGCAGCAAAGTCCAATATTTGTTCGGAAATAGTCCACAGTGATCAGCATGGATTCTTTCCACACTTCACAGGACGTTGGCCCAGGGGCCTACTGCAACGTCAGAGCATACTGCTTATGCAAGCAAGTTTACACTGGTTGGCACGGCGTGCGGTGTCACTATTGAGGCCTGCTGCAGGACAACAGCAGTACACCAGCAAGCATTACGTCCATACATGTATCGCGATATCTCGAATATCGTACCAAGTGAAACATGAGACAGGCTTGGTGCAGCACATTCAGTTGCTTAAAAACATCATAAACGAGAGATTCAGTTGGGTTCCAGGTGAGTCTCCTGTCAAAACCAAGTTGGTATGCAAATGAGTGTATTTCGCTAATTTCGTGCAATTTGGGTTCAATTAGAACATAAGGTTGACGGAAACTCGGGGACTGCGCCTACCTGATGAACCCCAAGAATGGCGAAACCGGTCGTGGGCTGTCGAAGAATCAGCAACCTTATGAATAGTGTATTACGTCTATACCAACCATTCCTATCCGGCCAACTTGACCAGACTGAGCGCAGCTGCAGATCGAGGTAAGGTATCAAGGAGAACTAAACCGGCTCTGAAAGCTTGTGAAGATTAAAAACCACAATGCAGTGCACGTCGTAAATGGACCGACAGAATGTATGGAATTTACCCCCCCCCCCAACTAGCCGGGCGAATCATTAGATGTCAGGCAGTCTTTGGAAACTATATATACGCAACCCAACCATGCACTGATGGTGTCCCCTCGATTGGTGACCAGACTTTTGCAAATCAACTGTCAAGCTTGGCGAGTAGATCAACAACCACCTGAACAGCTACTGATTTCCTTAATGATTTGTGCTTTTTTACGTTAGCCAATTTTGTCTTCAAATTGTCAGCTAAAACCTCTGTCCAATGGCCTGGCGAGACATCGCCGGAAACAAGTTTGTTCACAACACACTTTCTTCTTTCTAACTTACGTAAGCTCGTTTTTGTCGACGACCGGCCACGTACAGCTGTTGCATTTGTGAAGGCATTTGTAGTGTACGCAGTTTTCATCTATCCCATATTTACACGGCAATCCCACTTGGACTATAAACAGTGAGGCTAGTCTCGCCATGAATCCAGTTACAGAATCCAATCCATGTGCGGCCATTGATAATAGATTGCATCCTGACTGGGCCCAGCTAGTTTATTGGATTCACGTTGGACAAGCTCGATAGAAGGAATATGTTAACACCCAGCAAGAGCCAGATGGGATGTTGGGGTCAACAAAACAATCACATATCACCTAGTGACCTATGCAGGCTACAAATGACCTGACCTTTGCCCCGACATTTCCAGTGACCTCGGTTCACGTCGTCAAACACCGTCCGAATGCTATTTCATTTAGCATCACCACCAGAGAGCGCGCGCGGTGGTATGTCGAGTGAACAAAGCATCCGTGTGCATCTGTTCACGCGCATGCGCGCACCATTTGGTCCACCAGAAACCGTCAGTTCATCCAGGTTTTCCTGTCCCACTTTCAGAGCAATCTGAGCCTTACAGGCCCTTGTTCATGATAAACTAATACCAAGAACTCTCACTGGCCCAAAGCAAACGGGTAAATAGTGCAGATTCTGTCACCACGAGGTGCATTTAAAATAAATCTGCTTATCTCTCACCCGTATTCCGTTCATTCGGTGACATTCCCTACTGCTTCATTGCGGAGATGTAGAAGCGTCTTCGACGCCTGGTGACGTACATCTTGCTATTCTCCAGATGAAACTTACTCTCCAGCTCATATTCACATATTCTGAATTCTTCGTATATTCGTTTATGAACTCCCCCCTCCCCCTAAAGTGCGGTCTACCAAGGGTGTCCGATCTCCCACTGCTTCTCCGACCTAACCATTGACGATATGAGAGGAAAAAGCATTCTAAGGCTCCGAATCCATGAAAATGGAGCTTTTTAAGGAAGACACATTACCCGATATTGTACAGGTGAACGGCAGTCCTCTATCCAAAAAGCAAACAATGGTAGAGCTTTTGTAAAAAAACCTTGGTGGATGCAGCCCGAATTGTGGCACTTTTTCTAATCAACTGGATAGGGAATGTCCCACTCTCGAGAAAGCAGCCAATCCACTGAAGGGTTTTGAGGCGTTCGTCTAATATGGGAACTGTTGTATACTTCTTTTTTTCATTCTCTGAATGAACGTGGAGTTCACGTGACGTGAGAACAAATATTTTCACCCCAATGCGCCACCTAATCGAGGTTTTTGTAGCCCATCAGATGGTTGTTCGTGCATTACAGGTTCTTTTTTGTGCACATAGTTCCGTTCGATGACAAGCTGCACGCTATCTTAACTTAAACTTTTGGCCAACCTAGGCTTACACCATCCTACGGCAGCCATTTGGCAATGAATATTCTTTAGAAATTTCGGCTGAAAAATTTCCGTAATTCGCGTTTTTAGTAGGAAACGTTCTGAAATCATGCCCGGCAATAAGACCATAGTAGGTGACCCCCTAATTAATTATACTTGGTGAAATAGCCGTCCCAATGGCAAAAGCAGCCACAAACATCGTAGTGCTTGAGGGTGTTCAGTGATAAGTCAAATAAGGGAATGCGAATCAGAGGTAGCCCATATATTGAACTATGAGGCCAGGTGGCTCAGTGGTTAGGGCGCAGATTTACTGACCGGAAGGTCCGTGGTTCGAACCCGACCTCTGCATCTCGACTTCTCCTGTCTAGGCTTGGGCAACCTGGCAGTATCCAGGCCCTCTTACTTTCTTCGGGTAGCATGGCAGCTAGGCACCGAAAGGGTCTTACAGCTGAACCACTATACATTGAACTATATGACATGCATAGCATCTTAGAGTGGCAAATATCGGGGGGATAAATCTAGCTAAGACTGGTTACCATGACTAGAGTGGGTTGATCAGGCAATCTAGCTTTTTGGTAGCAGTTCCCACTGTGCACCTGAAGACAACTCAGACACCTACTACTACGCCTACATTTATCGTTTATTTTTGAAGAGCATGGTCACAAACATAAAATGTAAATGCAAGCAATGGATGTGGAAGGGTTACAGGAGAATAAGAGATAAAACAAGGGAAGCGTCCCATTCGAAGGCGTGCCACCAACAATTCCAGTCAGACAAGGTGTGGAAACACGCGTGTAAAGACCAACAACCGAAGAAAGAACAAACAATGCTGAATGCTCTTCAAGGCGCGGTAAGCGCTAGCACAGGCAAGACTCGCACATCAGGCACAAAGTGTCCGTCATACTGGGTCAGGTGTGAAAGTCAGTGGCAATAATGAATACTCAACGTCATGTACCACGCATAAAAGTGTAGTAAGTACATAGACGACCCAAAATGGCAAGCTAGCACAAGTTACTGACTGTGACCCTAGGAAGTTCCAGTCCAGTGACACCCTTGGCGGATTGAGGGGAGCAGATCCCTCAATATGGAAATGATCATCGGTTGGTGAACCAAAAAGTCGACATCAAAATCGATTAAACGTAGAGCTGGGATGATGGCAAGGTAACGATCGGCAGCACCATACTTCTGCTTCTCCTCATTCCACACAGTCACTCTGCGCCCACCCGAGAATATGCTCACGTCTATCACAGTTGTTCGGCCCTTCAGAACGGTGATCAGGTCAGGCTTGATGAAGAACGTCGACGTAGGTGCGCTCAACTCCTTGAAGATGGTGTATCCCAGGCGACGGAAACGTTTCGCGAGTTCCCTTGCAACCCGATTATGAGGAGCACATCTAGTATCATGCGTGATCCAGCATGACTGCATAATATGCACCAAACTCTCCTGGTGGCCACAGTTTCCTCGACAGAAGACCGTCTGGCCATCATGACCACTCCGGGTGCTCCTAACTCCCGTCCTAAGCGGTTTGCGCCGAAGCTGGATACCTCGGATAAGTATCCCAAGGATACACTCGTTCTGGAAACACAAGCCATCGATTCGACAGAGGCGAAGCGGCCACCTCTCGTAAATCGCGACCATCAACGCTGTTGTGCAGAATATCGCCCCAAGCAGCCACCAGCTCTCCCTTGGTATTTACGCATGCACCATGGACTCGGATCAGAAGGCCGAGATCCCGAACAGTCTTGCTAGGGGCGGAATCATTGACCACATTACGTAGTACTCGGCACTAGGTAGACAGAAGCTTTTCCATACGCGCTCTCCGCTGCGTCGGGATGGTTGCACTCAGACTTGGGATACCAGTCCCCCATGTTTACAGGCGTGGATGTAGCTGATCGGGGTGTCCTTCGGGGGGCGTAGCCAGCTACGAATAGATTGCCTGATGTAGATGTTCAACATCTGAGCGTGTTTCGTTGGACTTGACCGAGCGCGAGCGAATATGTCAGCATCGGTGTAAGGTAGTTCCTTGTGATTTACATTCTTCGATGCGGCGTAGTAGTAGACGTGTGCCAGTTAAGTTCCCAGCTAATAGGAACGATGAAAGTTTGAACTAACTGCATTACCGCTAATGCGGTGCAACCTATCAGTCTTGAAAGATATGAAACAAAAAAAAGATTTCTTTCTGAGTCCGCTGGGAAGAATTTGGCTTGATAAAGACAACAAACCTGATAATGTGTGGCCCCTTATCAACTGCTTTCGGAGCGCTACGACCCCATTAATAAGCCATGACAAATTAACTCGGGCGTTCTGGATGCAAGTGCGTTGCTGCAATTCTTCATCCCACCCCCCCCCTCAAGTGCGAACAACTTCTGGCATTCTGTCGGGTCAATCAGTAGGAAGAACAGTAGGAATATGTATAAACCTCTTGTGCAAGAACATGCGCAAACATATTGCGGGTTCAAAGACGGATTTTCTGCCCTAACTGGGTTCTCATAATGTCGACAGAGGGAATTCCAAGCAAAGAGGGCGAGATGGCTCAGTGATTAAAGAGCGAATTCACTGACCGGAAGCTCTGTGGTTCGAACCCGACCTCTGCCTGTCGACTTCCCCTGTCTAGGCTTGGGCAACCTGGCAGTATCCCAACCCTCGTGCTTCCTTCGGTGGCATGGTAGCTAGGCACCGAATGGGTGTTACAGCTGAACGATCATCATCATCATCATTCCAAGCAAAACGTTGTTTGCAAAGTTCCTACAAAATTGAAAACCGGTGAGAGATGATAGGCCGAAGGCATCGTCTCGAGATGTGAAGGCCTTAAGTGCACCACTATGTAAGGTTCATCGATGTCATCCACCAGGAGATATGGTTATAACCCCCTCAACAGAGTGAATACATTCTGTGACATGTCAACATACCGCAGCCAATGGTTGGCTTCAGGCCACAGTCGCTGAGACTCTATTTGGAAATTGACCCGCCCATTCTCCAAGTTCACCTTCTTTGCATTGACGGCTGTTCAGCTCATTGACATCACGAACCACCTACCCACAGGCGAGATGCAACGCTGTAAATGATTATGATAACTGGATTGCTGATGATGGTGATGATGAGGACGACGACGACAAGCAAGAGGAAGGAATTGGGGACGACCTCACTTTGCACGCACGGTTGACAATCGATTCGAAAAACAATGTGATGTCGTTGTGGGTGCGTTTAACGAGAATTAATCTGACTGAGGTCAGTTCGAAAGTACCAAATGAAAACCTATGAAGTCAGGGGCACTACAAGGTAACCTTCCTTTCAGCCCATGGGATAAACTGTATCAATATCTCATGCACAATATCCTGTGCGATTTCCTCGTACGTTAAACAGAGTTTGTCGAACGTAGAAGTTGTACGTGTAAGTCCAGATGGTCACTAGATAAATAAAGTCAGAACTGGCGAACTACACTCATTTGCATACCAATTTGGTTTTAACGGGAGACTCACCTGGAACCCAGCTGAACCTCTCGTTTTAACCAAATTAGTATGTAAATCAGTATATTTCGCTAGTTTCGTGCAATTTGGGTTCAAGTAAAACATAAGATTGAAGGAAACTAGGGGACTGCGCCTACCTGATGAGCCCCAAGAGGGGCGAAACCGGTCGTGGGTTGTCGAGCAGTTTTCAGCAACCTTATGAGTAGTGTATTACGTCTATAAAAATCATAACTGGTTTCAACTCCTACGATGCCCGGATAAGCCAAAGCCGTGACTAACTGAGGAGACACCCAATAACGACCGGCTTTTCGCCGAATCCCATTGTGACGGTTTGGGCACAAGATGTTTCAGCACAAACTGCGGATTGGCGATCAAGTAGGGTGACTACCAATCAAGCTCAAGTGTGTACATACATCAGGAAAACCAACTTGCAAAGCTTGGTGCCAATACCGTTTGAAGACTCATCTGTAATGAGGAAGTAACAACGAGCCTGTAAAAACGAGGAATGCTTCGTTTTTTTCAGAAAGTCTGGTAGGGGATGATTTGCATGACGTCACTTGTTAGGTTGTGTAAAATTTCATGATGATAAGACGGCAAACAGCGGTTCTATCACAATTGCGAAAGTCGAAAAAAACATGAGCAGTATTGCAGTGAAGCGATTATCGGTCTCAGCTAGAATATATTCTTGACGTCTCAATTCCAAGCAAAGCAGCAAGACGAGATGAGGTTGGTCAGCAGTCGCCCTCGTTACTTACATGTCCAAGACAATTCAACATATTTTTAAAAGTGCGTTTGTGTGAATAAGTACTGACAGTAAACTCAGAAGAACTTATCAATGAACTTAGAGAGCTTTCATCAAGGAGCATCTTGTCTCCAGCACGGGTAATGTTGTCGTCATATTAGACCTCAACCGCACCCTGCTGTTCAGTAAAAAGTGACTGAAATAAATACAGTCGGTGAAATACTCAGATCTAACGACGAGAAGTGGTACATAGAAAAGCCAAGTGGAGTGCTGGTGGTGGTCAGCTCGGACAAGCCTTCGTGTGGGAGTATTTGTAAGCATACATATTTCAAATCAGTGTCACGGAAAATCTCAGCCACCACGCCGCGATTAATGATTAAGGATAGCAAACATCGCGTTCTCGAATGGGTCACGCAGTCCATCAGACTGAACACGTCACATAACGAAAAGGGCTTCGCCGTTAATTTCTGGCTTCACCAGAGGAATTATTTTGCAAACAGTAACTCTGGAGCATTTCGGAAACAGATCTGATAAGGGCACATCTGGTCGAGATAGCAGATATATTGAAATGTCACCATAGTTTGTAGGCCAATAACAGATGGACCGAATGCTGTGACTACAAAATGTCGCGCAGAGTCCTTCCTGACCGGTGACGGAGAGGGAGTGTGCAACCACCGATGAGGGATAGGAGAAGTCGTCCGTAATACGAAGTACAAACATATCCGCTGAGATTTCGGCACTCCGGAGACGGGGGGACACAGGACCATACACTGCTGGTACTCGCAATCGTTCTGTAGCAGAAGAAAAATGTGCTGCTCAACCGAGCTTTTAACTGTCATAGCCAGAATCTCGAATTCATTCGATGGTTGTTCGGCTTCCGTATTAATGGGGCATGCTCGTGAACCGGTGCAAATTGACTGAAGGCGACAAACTGGCAAATTTTTAGCACGTTAGATGTCACACGCCATGCATTTTTTAGTAATACTTTACATACCGTTATCCATCAGTCGTATTGGAAGACCCAATCATGCGTAATTAGTTCACGCTGAATTCTATAACTATCTCTTATAAGGTCCCTAATAGCAGTTCATGCATCAAATAGAGTAAGGCAGGCAGTTTGGTAACAGGCACAGCCATAATGCGGAAGGCCTCAACCGTTTGTGACCATGTAGTGAAAGCAAATCTTAGCTAATCTCACTATTGTGGAACTTGAGCTGCGCCTCAAAAGGTCGCACACAGGACAAAAGTACGAAGAACACGTGCATTTCGATCGTTATGAAGTGCAGGAAACTATTACGGTTTTACTGTAAGTCATGACATGAGCCTGAACAGTCTGTGACCAGAACATTCTGTAACTGATTAGTGCAGAGTGCATGTGAGGTCAGCTGGTGTCCTCATCAGGAACCAACCCTAGTGATCAGAAAATCCGTTTCAGGTCACGCACAGTTCGATATCAGTCCAGGTCATCAAAGCAACAGAATGTAATAATCCAATAGATCAAGCAAGCAGCATTACAAGACGAAGAACACCGACAGGCTAATAACTGACTCATTAATGACTATCTCGGGGGGGGGGGGGTATCTAACCTCAACATGAGGCAGAAACATCGACTGGTGATATGAAATCGTACACGACTGGGTAAAAACTGTAGCCAGCATAGCAGGCTTGTGTCATTTTCGGCCAACTTTTTACTCATTGTCCCCCCAGTAATATATACACCGTATCAGATAACTTGGAAGATTTATTCCCAAGCTGGATGCTTACTCTTTAGATATACACAATTAGCCTGAAGGTTCGGAAGATCTTTCTTCTATCAGCAGCACATCTTGAGGCTCCCTCCCTCCATTTGTTGCTCCGTTCCAGAGGACTCACCTAGTGATAATGAACCAAACTAACAAAAAGAACAGTGTGGATAAGTTGATGAGAAATCTCTTCTAAGTCTGACATTGACGTCTGAAAAGATGATTTATTTGCAACTTTGCTTAGTCCTACAGTTGACTAGACTGGATTTAGAACCGATTCTCGCCGACATCCTTGCGTTCATCTGGCTAAACTGTTCAAGGCTAACCACACCTAAGAATCACTTGTATTTAGTGCAGACCACTGAGTGATATACTCACACCACTGGTGGTGTGATTACGCACCACCTTTCTGTTACTAATTTGGAAAACAAGCAACTTTGTTCGTATGAGAGATGTGGTCGTACCTTCTGGGAACGGCCTGTTTCTCGTGGGTGACGTGCAGATCTAGTACGTCCGTACTAGACAGCAGTCATTACCGAAAGGTTCGTTTGTGAGACAGTGTACAGCACAGTAATTTCCAAAAAGGTACCACAAAATGGAAAAGGAGATGTGGTCACTGTTCGCTGGGGCTGCGCAGAAGACCGTGGTGCATGATGATGCGGGAATGGCTCTTCTTTGGTTGGGTCTCTTTTGATAACTTAATGTATGTCACTAATTGGAATTCAAGGGTTAACATATCATGAATAAGGAAGCTGATTTCGACGACGGAATGCGAGCACTGTTTGAATCCTGGTATGATGAACGACAATAGAAAACCGTTTTTGGAAGCCTAGGGGCAACGAAAAGCGAAGGATGCCTTTCAAATTACTCAGACTGTATTGCGGGGAAACCACATCACAACGCGGATAGAAACATAACTATCAACCAGGACAACGCAACTGTCATGTGGTTTGGTATGGATATTTAGCTTGAAATCTGTATCGTTCACGTTCACATCTTTATCGTTTGAACAGTGCTCCCTACTTTAATAATAAGCCAAATCCAGAACACGTCCGCAAGCCCTAATCTGGTTAGCTATGATTTGAGGAGTGCTGTTCAAATGAGATGGATGCCGTACAAATCTGACCTTATCCCCACTGTCCTCGAGTAAATGAACAATAATATTCCCATTTTGTGACTGTATTTCTCTTCGTCGGCAGTGTTTCCTCGTGGGAGTCTGACTAGTAAGAAACCTATCGCAGGCTGCCTGCAACGGAGGAACTTGCATCCGAGGGTTTTTCAATGATCTTCTTGAAGGTGGGCTAGGATTTTCCTCACATGTTCCGTACTCCTGCACATCCATGACTGGCACATGTTATTCCTGCTCAATGGTAGCCTTTTAGGTATTCTTTTCGATCGGACTAAAATTGGATGAGAACCGTTGGACAAAACAATTCGTCTCGAAGGCACGGCACAACAAAACAGTGGTAATCGCCATCACTTGTGTGATCCCTACCTTGTTTCATCTCATCCCTCAGATTTTAACTGATGTTACAACTGGAAACGTTCCGATGAACGGTGTTGTGTGCTTAAGCAAGGCCAACTTATCGGCTAAGTCTAATGTGGTTCAGTAAAGAAAAGCCGGCTGACGTCGCGGGTTAGCTTACAACTGCACTTGTGACAATCTGCGCAAACTGATAGCCTGCCGATGAATGCGGTTTGACGGCTTGTGGCATTTCCTTTTGGAGGCCAAGTTGGGAACCCAGAAAGGTTCTGAAAGTTCTGGAAGGTTTGGTTCCTCGGGAAAAACTGCCATGGAAATATCCTCCTAACGAAATAACTCTCGCATCTACAACAGAGTTTCCTCATGGGGACATTCTCGAGAGATGTACCATATTCTATCTCTCCTGGTGCTAACCCATCTTCCAATGATCCAACATTGGTTTGACGCGGCCTCTGTACTCTGCTTAGAAGTGTCTCTTGCACGCAACCGTAGGATTTTATGGTTCTATACAACCAGTTGGTTGTTTGGCTTTATTAGGCAGTATCTGACCAAGTCCGCGATCGTATACTCTCTGTTCTGGTAAACTTATGTGGCATGTCCGTGACATTGGCTTCTATTCAATTTCAGATCTGGTTTTATGAAGAGATAATATGAATTCGTATGCGGCTTGGAAGCTGGTTCTTTCGAGTATGATGATTACTGTGGCAAACTGACGGAGAACCCACTTTTTCGACTCCGTTGTGGATTCGCTCTTCTTCCGATATTTTGCGACAATTTCGGTCAATCGCCCAAAAGAGCGATTACTCCGTCAAGAAGGTTGGGAACGATATCCGTTGTTAGTGAAGCAAAATTGCTGCACCACTACCCGTACAGTTTGGGAACTTTTTCAGTCTCAGTTATTCCTATTTACCACCTAAGTATTTTGGGGCAAGTGAGTGGGTTCTGTCAACCCAATTTGCCTGCAGATGAAATGAGGTGTGTCGTTGCTTTCCACAAACATATGGTAACCACCAGATGGGCTCCAGCGCACTGTTCCTTCAGTGTAAAAGAAATATTCTGCTATCACCTGACCCTCGTGAAACTAAAATGAATAAAACATCGATAGTAACAAGCGATCGATTTCCACTTGCCCTTATTCACAGTTCAAGATGTGCACCATACAACCGTATAGGCACCTCATAGACACATAACTGGGAGACGGGCTATTCACGCTTATTCGCGGTCGACACCTAACGAGTGGGAGTTGAGCTCTTTTTGTACCGGAAGGGGATTTTCACTGAAGTCCCGTTACCATAATGTTAGAAGTGGAACTGGATCTAATAAACTTTCTACTAATAATCTACTCACGTGCAGTCGAAGCAAAGACGCAAAATTTAGCTAGTTTATCATGAGTCATAGTTGACGCTTTGGCAATTCCAGATGCCCCTGTCTCCTACATCAACTCAAGTCAGTGGGTGTCCAAACAGCACCAACGGCGGATCCCACAATGGGCTAACTGGTAAAGATGACAGACTGGCTGTTGCTTCACCAAGTGGTGTGGTGAATCAGTATTGGAATGATAAGGCTTCTACGCAAAGTAGGGTAGTCTCCACCCCGGACGGAACACTCCTCCAGCACAGAAAAGGTTGTAAGTTCAGTCTCCGCACCCTGTCATTATCTTTCCATTTGGATTATGCGTACTTGGGTCTCCGTGCAATATCTTCCATATCTTCCTCCGTTCCAAGATACTCTTCCTCCGAAAATTCACCGGGTATTATCCTTCTGCTGGGATAACGTGCGTGCAGTGTTATTGCAACCACTCACTATTTTTAAATATCTTCGCATCCTGTCAACATCTGATACCCACCTAATCTGAGGGAATCCCTTCAATGTTGGGCTTAAATGGACAAATCAACAGAAATATGGTTCAGCATGTTATGAGTGTGCGAAACACTAGTATGACGAAAACAAGTTATGCAGAAGCAGTGCCACTATCTGAGTGGTGCGCGGGGATGCTTATTCTCAGAAAAAGTGACTTTCAAGTCCAAAGGTCATACCTGTCCTGTTATCAGTCGTTAATAAAGCTCACTGTGAGCTTCGCGCGGGAAATTTGTTGATTATGAGTTCACTTGGACCAGCTGAAAAATAGCATACGATTCAAAAATCACAACTTTTTGTCGTACAGAACTACCAGTAACATGTTGATCGCCTACAAACTGTATGGTTTAAAAACGGTGGCTAGTCCATCAGAATACTTCACCCAAAGGACTTAGCGGGGGAGATGTCCTATGATATCCGTAGAAGAGTCCATCTAACCAAGAAGTTGAAGTTGAATAGCCTCTCGAATCTTAGCATAGGCATCAGGCGAGTTTACCATTCCAATCTGCCTTTAAAATAGACCAGTACGGAGCAGGTTTTATGTTTGAGCGCAATCCACCTATCTGCAGTAAAGAGTGAAGTGAGTGTAAGGCCAAATCATTCGGAGGCAGGAATGGAATAGTACTGTGATTCGGTTATTCAAAAAGTTTACTCTGAACCATCCACCAATTATGCTACAAACACGACATTCCGAAAGAAGAACGAGTTGCTTAAGTTGCCAAGGCTTCTTCGCGATAGTTTGGGGAACAGCTTTTGACAATGTTAGATAGAAACTAGACAGCGAATTTATGAGCATTAACTCTAAATAACCGCTTTTTCCCAGTTATTGCCAGTAGCTTCAATAAGCGTGCGGTTTCCCGAGATGATAATGCATTCAACCACATCTATTGTCTCACAAAATCGCTGTTATTACACCAGAATTGTGATCTATTGGACTGGATGGACCATAGTCCGGAGTAGAATCCCCAGCAAACGTCTGCACTGAGCCTATAAGGGTAACTTCATCTTCCACTAAACCCGGAAAATGAAGCTAAATGCCAAATAAAGCTTGGTGTAAACTTTATGAAAAACACTCCAGAATAATGATCTTAGATAATCAGAATAAAATATGCATCCAGCAAGTTTTGGCTGTTTTAGAATTTTTCGTCCCAACTGCATGCTATTTAATATTATTACGCGTTCGTGCGTTTGATCACAAAAGCATCTACACACTCGTTCCAGGTTTTAGGAGGGACGCCCGCAACCACCAGAGAGAAGCATATCTAAAAAGTGAGCAAATTCACGTCACCTCAGAAGACCGTCGTTAACTGGTCATCGGGTGGCCACAGGCTGACCTGACAAACAGTATTCCGCCCAACAATTGCGACTCTCTGAGAAGTGATACCACGCCTGAACCATAGAGATGTTCTTCGCAGTTCGCCGTCCCGTCATGCTTTCACAGTAATTCGGTTGCTTTAAGTGTCCTGACGATGGCCTAGGGTCAAACTATGTGAGATGCTTTCAGTGGTATGAACACGCTCATTTTAGGTCTTGTACTGTATAGTGCATGCGCATCAGACAGCATTATGAAATCTTACGTTACCTCAGTGGACTGAATGAGGGTAACAGCTGGCCTCAAATGACCGATGTCAAGCATGGTTTGGTACAGGCAAACACACAAACAGTAACACATGCTTGCGTACTGTGAGAAAGAAAGCCCAATGGAGAGAGAGAATGAGATTAACATCAAACCACGCACGCTCTAGAGGGCATGGTTGTACTGGATAAGCCTTAGTTCAAAATTGGGTCAATCGATAAGGACGCTTTCAGGACGTTCCATGTCCTGGCACAACAGTGAACTTCTGACCTAGATTGAATCCAGCATATCTTTCTCGCTCTCTCTTCTGTTCTCCCTCCGTCATTTATTATCCTACCATTGCTCAGTTTATTAAGAGTTGTTTGACTTCACCAACTATGCCCTGATTGTCACACGCGCAGCAGGTTCACTGGAATAACCTGCATATTTTCTAACAGCTCCCAGATATATAGGCTAGACCAAGGTCTGGTTCACCGTGGAAATCAAACAGGAAGCTTACTAAATGCGCTGGCAAACATCAACTACCAACCCACTAGACAGAGATGCAGCGAATCACGTATGAAGTTCCTGTGCATACGCGTGACGACGAAGAATCTTCGATTACTCAGCTGCTGGCGCAACTCTCTGGTGAGCCGAAGGTCGGTGGTTCCAGTCCGTCTTGAAAAGTCTCATCTCCTCACATCACTTGCGCTTCCGCCCCCGTTTTTAGGTTTTACTAAACCAGTCCACGGAGCAATTGAGCTCGGGAATTACATGAGTTGTCAGCATCAGTAATCGGAAAATAATCTATTTTACGCCCTCTTCTCAGCTTGAATCTCAAGTTAACAACCGTTTTATTTCAGCGCAGATAAACCCGGCAGTCAGTTAGTTCTGTAGAAACTTTTGCTTTTAGATGAGGCTTACGGACATTGAAAAGCGGAGATGTAGTAGTTGCCTAAAACTTATGGAAAAGGAGATCGAAAAAGGTTCCTCTCAGTGTGTTGGCCTATTCGCCGAGCTTGGCAATTGGGTTTCGGCTCCATTTGGAGAAGCATATTCAGTGCTGGGTTTAGTTGGGTAATTCCTCCTCTTGGTTTGCGCTTACATAGTCTCTAAACAGTATCCGTTCACCTTAACATGACCAGTTCGTGGTGGGATATCCTTCAAGTAACCTGATTGGTCTGCTTGGAAGCTGAGTCGTGTTGTGGTCTCGTTCTCTTGTATCTGATTGGCCCATCGGAAGCCTTCATTTCGGTAGTTCTGTTCCTCTGTTGTGACTGGTCTCTGCCCTTGCTTTATGGTCTGATTTTGCTGCATTCAACTTCTTGACTGGATGACACTATTTTTAATGGTCTTCTACCTCTGACTCGATTAGTCCGCTGGTTATTGTTATGTTGTTTGATTTTTCACGTGGTTCATAGCCAAGTAACTATGTGATTTTTTCAAATTGTGGCGGCTGATGGACTGGGTCCATGTCGGCTGACTGACATCCCTGCGAATTACCACGCCTCAGAAGACTCTCATCCCTTTTTTGTTCTTCCGTGAGTATTTGAACGTTATCCCAAATGAACTGACGTCTTCCACTGTCTTCGTTGACTGAAATAAGTGACATCGGGTCATGCCTTCTGCCGGCAATATTGTGTTCATATATTCTGATGGGCAAGTTTCTTCCAGTCTGGTTAACAGTGTTTGTCGCAGCCTTTACATTGAAGTTTTTAGGTGGCGTTTGCTGTCTTCACTGCATCCAGTCTTCCCTTTGGTTTCGAGAGGATTCTTTTCACAGTGATTGCGGGTTTAGGGACGACTGTACTTCCATGTTATCACAAGTGTCTAACGGTCATTTCATTTCCCGTTGTGCTGACAAAGCAGCCTGTCTTTGATTTTTCAGAGATCCCCGTTTAAAGTCCCTGGGGTAGCCATTGTTCTGGAACCTCTGATAAAGTCGTAATTCTCCCTTCATCTCTTACTCTGCTGTATTGTAAGCCGTATCAACCCGTTTGAAAAGGGTTCGAATGCAACTCCGTTTGTGGCAGTTTGAATAGTTGCTGAATTAGTTCAGAATCTGGTCCGCGTGCGTTTTTCCCCTGTATAGTTCAGTTTGCAGTTGGCCGTCTGTCGTCCATGTGACCAGTACATCTACAGACACAGGTTCTTTTTCTCCTCCTCCGTTTCCGTTGTTAAGTGGATGTTAGGGGACGAGCTGTTCGGCAGACGGTTCGCTCGTGAATGTTTATTCTTCCTTATAATAACAGATGTGTCTTCCACATATCACACTCACATTTTCAGCCTTATACCTGGCAGCGCAGTCTACTCCAATTCTTGCTCGTTGTTTGCGCAATGATACCTGAAATTGGTGATCCCATAGGTGCTCCTTTGAGTTGTTCATAGTATTTTCCATTGAACTCAAAGTAGGAGGAATAATCCACTCCATCCCGCACTGAAGATGTCTCCCCGACTGGTGGCCAAACTCTTGCAACCCAATTGCCAAGCTCGGCAAACAGGCCAAAGATCAAGCAGAGCTGCTGAGCTACCCATACTCCGCAAGGTCCGTATGTGTCCATGCCAGGAACACTGCAATTTGTAAATGTATCAAGTGGTTAAATGGTAGTAATCGTTTCCGCAATCATCACTGGGTGCTCGTGAGATTCAGGCGCCTTTAGGACACCTGCCGTCAACTGTTGCGCGGTGAAGTGAGTGGACTATCCGCAAACGCAATAAGTTACTGGAAAGAAAGACTTCTATTTCTTTAACTGAAAAAACCAATCGAAGTATTTTAACGATACTGTGCACAAACATTGTGTTGAAGGGCGGGATAAATTCACGAAAGAATGCTCCACAAACTACGGAAACTATCAGAGTTTAGGAAAGACTACCTGCGCCCAACAAAGTGCCGTCAATGAATATAAAGCAAGAATAACGTTTCCCGAGCAGCGACCATTCATGCCCTAAGAGGCAAACCTCAACCCGATTACTTGAAGAACCAATAGATTTACACCTCAAGTCTCTTTAAATTGTATCTCTAACCATGTCTAGTCGGCTTGGAACCAATGCCTTGATTACTGTTCTATGTTTATATGCACCTCCGCAAATCCCTCGAACAACAAACACCCTGCGTTAATAGACGGTTTGGTTGTCTTGATGAATATCCCTCATCTAGGCTTTAGACTATGTTGCATGCTGTTTCACAGCACAACGCCGGTCCATTCTTTTTCTGTTGATCGGACCAGCATAGCCCAAGGAACAACATTGTGAACGTGCACTTGAACGATCAAGACTCGATCCCCCATAAAAACCTGGTATTCGGGCGTTGGCCCCAGTCTTTATTAGCCGTACACATGTAGTTCTAGCAACAGATATGAGGATTTTTTATCCACTTCCCAACTGTACACTTTAAAATAAACGATAGACGAAGCATTGTAACTGTGTTTGATCGGTCTGAGAACCTTACCGGACCATTGCGAGATCTCTAACGGACAGTAATCAAGGTGCTGTGCGACTTTCTCCAGTCACTGTGATAAAAAAACATGTCCAGCATCTGCAGTGGGCGGTGCATGTGAGTTCCTAACTGGATCCGCGTGAAAAGTGGGCAGCTATGGGGACCATGAGCTGTCAGCAGGTATTTAGCTTATCAGTCTCCCTTGATTTTGACGTTAGAGGACCGAGTGGCCTATGTTCTAAAATGGATTTCGCCTGGTAGCTCCTGTGGAAGTGTGTTCGTCACTCAGCAACCTTACCAAATCAATCACATTTCGTCAGCGAATGTCCAGTTTGTCTAATTGGTTGATTCAGACAGGTATTCCTAGGTACATCCTTCGCTTTGTAAATGCGATTGGTTATTATTAAGTCCTTGTGAAACGTTACTTTAAAAATAGGATTTTTTTAAAGCGTTCACTATAGGGATGTCTTTGATCTGTAAGGGATGAGTGCATTCATTCAATCGCCCACTTCCGTCCAGTGTCAGAAACGGATTAACTTCCCAAACTTTTGTCACATTTGGACGCGACAGACCCCAGTATTTTTATTCAGGACAGTCCCCGCTGTTGGCATGTAACCACTTCTTTGTATGCATTTCTATCTTATTTGATGCGAGTTTCATATTCTGGCCTTTGTTGAGGATTTGTGATTCGAAGACACCACTGACGGCCTTTGTTTAGGGTTAGGGGTGGTCTTTTAGAAGGTACACCCGTAATCCGAACCTCACAGGACTGGACTGAGGTGGTTTTACCTGAGACTGGTTCCTCGTAAGAGGGAGAACTGGTGGGCTACTATATCTCCAGAAAGCACTGACAAGCGTGTCTCTTCCCATTGAAGAACAATCATGCGTTTCATAGAAATGCACCTGAGTTCAAACACTTAGTGATCGCTTTAATGCGTTGATCCTTAATCTCTTTCTTGTTCCCCATACCCTCTGCGATAAATCCAGCAGCCTTCTCAGAACCATCCTCCGAATGAAAGATTTTCTAACACTATCACGGCTATCACCATACTTATTTTCACATTTTCACATTTTGGAGCGTAGCACAAGTGTACTTGGATTTTATAAAGTATTTCCATAAGTTCACATGAATCCATACAGCAAAAAGTGTTGGATAGCAATTCTCTGCAGCTGCTCTTTAACCAGTGTGTTTTCTTTTTAGTAGAAAGTGCTACTTGCATGTTGTGTCGGGTAGCAATATAGTGCATAACATGCTATCGAGGTAGCTCACGCATCACTACTCAAAGCACAGCCACTGACGTCCGGCTACGCTCCACTGATGATGTCACCTCGATTGGTGATGGAACTTTTGCTATCAAATGGCTCAGCTCAGCGAACAAACCAACGAACATAGTGGATAGTCTTGACTTTTTGAAAAGAGACTGGGATATGCTGTTTCAGCTGTTGGCGAGTGCCACTCACACCGTAAAACCGTTCTGGCTAGGGAAGGAAGTATTTTTAACTGGAACTCAAAAATTTTGCAAGATACTCGCGTGAATTCGTCGTATTTCTTGTTGTACCGTTTAGTTAGGGCTAGTAGACCGAATAAATTTTGTCTAACGTCAACAATATTCCCCAGGTTAATTTGTTAGGGAACTCATCACAGGAAACATGTGACATGACTAACCAGGAACAACTTTTCCAACGCACGATTGACGGATGCTGAAAAGTCCCCTGGCAAAATGCACTCTGTTATAGTTCCCTCAACAGTGGGCAGATTACTCCAAGTTTTCTTTCCTCATTATTTCGGTGAAATTGATTTTTCGCTGAGCCTCATAGGTCGGAAAACTTGAATTGTTTCAGTGCTGTACTAGTATGTCGGCTAAAGAAGCAAGTGGGTGAACAATAGGAGGAAAGCATACCAAGTTTGCTACTATTTGTCATTGCTTATGAAAAAAAACAAAGGGACCAAGTTTCATACTTCACACAATTAAGGAGCTACATGACCGATCACTTCACATCTGTGTTAAATACGAAAGTACACCGGGCTTTATGAAATTTCTGCAAAGTACTCTACTACGCGGAGATCTAAAACCAATTGTATTTACCAGTTTTATAAAAAACAAACTTCATTTTTGAGTTTGTAGGAAAACCCTTATTACGAGTGGATCTTGGTATAAATAACAGCGGATTGTCTGGACGTCATGGGTCTATTTTTTGGGTAGGGGTGCTGAACATTATCGGTATGCCGCTACTAAACACATGCGATGATGCTTAAATCGATATTATGAAGGGTTTTTTTAACTGTATAAAAATATCCCTGACCTGTGGGATTGATCCGGCAACCAATATGACAATGAAAGTAATTTGGACGTCTTCACCATCACACTTTAGGCACCGAAAAAAATCAACTATTGACCGCAGCATACCAACCAACTGGGACTGACTTTTACAATTCTGCCATTAGCATCTGAGACGAGTTGTTGCATAAAACTGTGACATCCACAAGCCGATTATAGAACAGACTACCTGATAATGGGAATAATAAATCTGTTTTCAGCTTCCTTACTAGCGATAGCATGACTTCCTTTTCTAACAAGCACAATTGTGAGTTCCTTGTCGGTCATTTCGGACCAGCCGGACTCATCCACCTGATGTGCCGTATAATGAGACTCAGTTAGAGCTGAAATCACTATCTTCAGATAGCCCAGCATTGGCAAAGTCTTGCTCTGGCTCGACACATCTCGTACTGATCCGATCTCAATGTTGTTCGAGAACTTACAGTGACCATATCATCCCCGGCTAACGATGACTCTATTGTTACATAAGTTCCCCTAGACTTTTTATCAGCTACAACTGATGCAGGCGAACATATCTTGCTAAATAAGTCCACATTACTCTTCTTCCTCTCTCAATTGAATTGCTGGTGTTTCTTTTTGTCCTCGGTACAAAAAAGGGGATCTAATTTATATTTCCTATGTCCTTTAAAGCAGCGGTTTCCCACATTTTCATTTTCGATATACTGAATAAGTTCAGGTTTTTGGACTGTGTTGGTAGTTCTATACCTGGTCTTCAGAAAAGTAGTCAGTGCACTCGAATGCTCCTCTAATAGCTTAAAATGTTTTTTACTCTGCAATATATATATATATATATATATATATATATATATACTGGAATAGAAATAATGCTCAAACAGGAATGTTTTTACGATTCATCAAAAGTTTGCTAGAAAACAACTCACTCATCCGTGATACATTAGTTCTAGCATGGTTGTTAGCACACCGGTTATCAGGCATGATAGAATGCTTTCTTGACGGCACACACTACTCATAAGGATGCTGAATACTCTGACAAGCTTGTGAGTGGTATGACCTGTCAAGAAAATGTAGTGCGATATCTCGAAGGTCGTGCCAACTGAAACATGATGTGGCCCTTGTGCAAAACATTCAGAGTTGAAGAATATTCGAAACGAGGGCTTCATTTGAGTCCCATGTTAAAACCGGTATAAGCTGCAAAGAATATTATGCTCTTTCAAAAGTAATCTTTCCTGTCATTGTATCCTAATTAATCCCGGGAATACTTGGGTTGCAAGTGGAAAACTTTGATGTGGATACAGTAGATGATTTTCTAATGCTCGTGATGTAAACGCTAGAACTCCAAAGCTGTCCCGCTGGAAGCAGAATGTTTATTACTTTATACCACCTGAAGTCAGGTACCTGGGTTTTTATGACCTTGTGCCATACATAGCTTTGAACATGTAATTCAGATTTCATATCAATCACTTGCGCTGAGTGAACCATGTACCTTAGATTCTAACTGGGGAACAGTAAGACGAATAAACATACAACGCAATCCGACATTCTAGTGAGTAGTAGGATCCGGATACAGACACGAAACGCATTCGGAATACGGGACGCAACGAGCGTAGGTGGCGTACAACGAACAAGACCATGGTGATTACTATGTGGGTGAGAATTCCGTGCCTATTTAAACCGACGTCTCGTTTGCCTGTTTGGCGAGTCGCAATAAACGGCTGACCTGGCAATCAGTCTTTACTTTGCAATCGGAGTACAATTTGCCAGTGAGCTCTACGAACAGTAGTACTCCATTCGCTTCTTATGGAGTGACGATTTTGGCTTCGCAAATTTTCTGCAGACTTGATGCCAAAAGGTCTATTTCTCCTGGTGAAGAAATTTATTGGGCTTCATGAAACGAATACACGTTTGGTCTGCAAATTAATGAATCCATTTGCTCTCATCCGTGTGGTATTTCAATTTTCAAGGGTTAACTGCCTAGCTGTTTATTTATCTGACTTCCGTTCGGCCACTGAATAACAATTGATGTCCCAGAGTTTGCACTATCGCTTCATTTTTGATCAGATCAGACCGGATGGATTTACAAGCATGTTCTGGGTGCTGGTCGGTACACAATACAAAACTGCGAGTGCTACAAGTGTGCCTATCGCGATGTTCACGAAAAAGAACAATCGACTTGCCTTCCATTGACAGAATACGCTATACTGTGCTTTACGAACGGATTTCTCAGTAAAGGCTATGATTTTATTGCAGATGACTACTTCGCCACTCCCAGACCGACTCGAAACTGTTCCGTACAAGGATGTATTCTTTCATTTGAAGTCTTTACGTAGCAAGATATTACCTAATACAAGACTGTGTCCACCTGCTTTGCCGAGCATGAAGATGGTAACCATTGCTCCTCCGAGTTGCTGTACCCCTGCTTACCGTGGCCAACTCAGCCGATGGACTGAGTCAGTTGGGTATGAGTGCTCATCTATTGTTCAACTGGGGTTTTGTGATTTCAGGTTTGCTTGCCTATGTACTAGATCATAGAAATATGCATAGCCATCGACACATGACCTACGGGATGTGGCGGCTGGCGGCTGCACCTTAATTTAAACTGTCATTCTGGTACATAGCTGTGAAAAAACCTGAAATGGAAGAATGCCGTTGGGCAGAACGGTTAAGAAGCGCACAGTTATCTGCATTGGGAAGACACGCTTTGTATTGCCTTGGGTGCAGTTTTTCTGACACGACAGAGTCACAAAAGTCTTTCGATGAACGAACCAACCATAAATATCTTCAGATCCGTGTGGCGGCGTCTAAGTGACTTTCTTTCGCACGCCACTGTTAATTGGTACATGGACACTTTTCGCCGAGTTGTGCCTGTGTGATGTAATACGGAGTAGAAAACCTAGCAAGTCTCTAATCCGACTGTTCTGGAAGTCTGTCAGGAAAGAGGTCACACAGCAGACTCTTCCTCATTAGGATTCCGCGATCCAAGTAGAATTACATATGCTGAGGCTTCTCAGACTGAGAATCCGTTAGTTTCAGGGAAGTCTAAGAACAGAGCAGTGGACGCAGTTTCTACTTAATACAGTGCTCATCTTAATGTCCAGAAGCGAAATTTCTCCGAGTAGGTGTCTGGGCTAACTACATAGTACATAACAGCCACTACGGGCAGTATCCCCTGACTCTTTGCCGAATGCCATTCAGTGTGTAAAGCTGCAATACTCTAATGGACCCAGGGGTCGCCGGGGAAAATAAACGCCTGACAAAACTAGAAACAGTGGACCATTCAACTGGCCTTATACTTGCTTGTGAGATTACAGTGGTCAAGTGTGAAAAAGCGAAAAAGTAATGTGGACTCATACTAAGGATCTCTGAAGTAGAAGGAGAAGATGCCTTGCAAACAACTGATTCATATACTACGAAGGTTTCCTGATCTACTGCGATGCAGCTTGTCAGCTCCCAATTTATACCACAGAAGGGTATTCTACTCTCAACCTGAACATTATCTCATGAGTTTTGAAACGGGTAGCTTTTTAATTGGCACGTTCAGACTGAAAATGTTTCATGAACTTGGAGACAAAGTCACGAAGATGTATAGCATGGATTACCTAAAAAAAGAATGAGAATAGCAGAGAGGGACAGAAAGTGAGCATGGAAAATTAGAAACAGAAAACATCTTGATGTTATTTCGCAAATAACATGACTGAGTTCATCAAATCGAATTGGACAGTATTTCGATTTGAAGCATTTCGACTTTTTAAATTAGCTAATGCTTGCTGAAAACTGATGAAGCCCAGACCAAGCGAGCAGAAGTCGATGGTTCTTGTAAGGGTGTTGTGTTTAAGAAGGCCGTCATTTCTTGAAAAATGTACCCAAAGGTTAGAAAAGGCTCTTCAGTGTAGCGCAGACAGGCTCCCTTATTCTGCGTAAAGTCTCGTGAAAAAGGTCGGATTCACAGCCCTTCTGTGAGTCTGTTCCCCCTCAGCTGCGGTGTCTTATCCTTCCTGCTACATTAAATTTTACTTCCTTCTGATGATCACGAGCATCATTTCCCGCCATCACAAACACTGACAGAGTTTGTCTTCTGTCACCCAATTACCATATAGATGAGTGTGCAATGAAATAATTTTTAATTGCTGGCGTATCTTCGCCTGAATCGGATCAGGCATTTATATTCTTTCCAACACCTAAAATAGGCACGATGAACGAATGATTAAGGGGGCACACTTAACTTTAGGAGTTTGGTAAATCACTGTGTACGAAACCATCCATATTTTTAGCAATTCTGCCAGGTCCATCGCCTCAGTTGTGTGATGCCAAAACCATTCGGTTGGTCGCATCACATTGTAAATTTCAACAGCAATTTTATCACACGCAGCTGTCATCATGTTTGCTTGACCTGTTAGTAGTACTGACTATCCTAGACACTATGTGCCGGAAAACTATCAGCAGTATTGACGAAAACCATAAGTATGCACGAACTCATGATATCTCATTCTTTGACGTTGTCATCGGAAAAAATGAACCAAGGTGTGAATAGTGTAGCGAGTGTTGTGCGCTTCTCACGGTTTGGTACAACATAGGTTCGTTGGAACAACAACTGCGCAATTTGGTTGACCTGAACGAAATGACAAAGAGTTTTGCTGGACTTGTGGCCTTCTAACCCCAAAATGAGTGAGTCATTCTCGCCAAACAACAGCCTGTCAGTCGGTCGGTTGTCTGATCGAAATTCATAATCGCCTTTACAATTTCAGGTCACCCTGTGCTTTTTGGCGAGATTGTGTTGATGTACGCCTGCTTACACTGTGTGCACAGCTGCATATGGGCATGTAAACGACCGTGAGGTCGAGCGTTCGCGTTTGTCTGTACCAGATCCGTCTCTCTGAATCGGGGATTTAAGTGCCGAATCACAAGGATGTTTTTGAATTCAAAAACAAACGTACTGGCCTAAAATCGTTACCGAAAGTGCGTTCAAAGTGAACAAAAATCCTCGAACATCGGATCGTATCTGAAGGGGAGAACGGTCACTGTCACGGTTTGGCCTGTTTCAGGGTATTCTACAGTGATTATAACAGGGGCAATTGATATGGCGTAGTTAGCTAAAACAAATCACAAATCACAAATTACGCCTAAGCTGTGATACGGAGATGGGTGACTATGGTCAGTTCGCTCCAGAGCCGACAAGAGCTGGTAACGAGATATTTTCTGCTTTTGCTGGGAAAACGTTATGTGCTATCTTCTCATGCAATTTTATCTGCATGTGGTCTTGATAGAGATCTCCCGTCTATTTCCAAAGTCTTTGTCGGCGAATGGACATGAGAGTAATTTACGAATCCTTAAAGAGCCTTGGAATCAAAGAAACACATTGCCTTTATCTAACTGCCTTCGTGTAACCCAGTTTCACTTAGATCGGGAGCAAACGACATAAAGACCCATCTGATATGCTGTCTGTTGAAATGAAGGGTCCGACCTCTCCTGGGACTGACCATTTTCGGAGGGATAGGTAGCGATGTAGTTTACCATTATATAGAAGCTAAACACAGAGTCTATCTTGGTGAGTCAGCTTTGGCGTGGAAAGTCATTACTTCAAGTCGTTTTATAAGTTATATGATAACCAGTCGTACCCCTCTTAAGTGAGGGCCGCATCCATTCTTGGCCATATTCCATGGTCTTTTCTACCATAAGCGTGTAATCATACATCAAAATAAGTACGAAGTGTTTCCCACTGAGAAATAAATAAAAATAATGAGTTGAAGGGAATCGCTGCTTGTTCATTTCTGAAAATCCGTAAAGAAGTTCCAGTATTATTCTTCCGGACACTGGGAAAGTGTTCCTAAGTACGAAGGCTCCGTTGCTTTTACCTCTTATTGGGGATTTATACTGTATTAGTTCTTTAAAGTACCGTTGTGAGTTTTCGCTGAGTTTAAATTGTTTCAATCATAGTTTGGGTCAGCACTGTTTGGTGATTGCGAGTCGATGTTTCCCATGAGACCTAAGATCCCATTAGCCTTCAGTTGCCGTCAACTACGCAGCAGCTTACTCATATAGACGAGAGGTTTTGTGAGAAAAATGGCGATCCTCCATCCCATAATTTAGACTTCTGTTTGCTCGTATTCTACAGCTTCAGCCTAATGCTATCTAATCAGAAACGTCGACGACACATTGTAACGCCATCCCAAATTCAACTCGTCTTTGCAAGCTAAGCCAGAAATACAACCGAACTCAGTTGACTCGAGCCGTGGAAATTTCGAAAGTTCAGCCTACCAGAGCATTCAAACAAACTATCTGTGAGAGCTTCCACAGTTGGGATAGTTCCTTCGCCAACTTTATCATCACGAATTACCAAGACTCCACAAACACGACCACGAGATCGATAAGTAACACATGCACACAATGAAAGGACAGTGAATTTCAAACGTCTGGACTTACTCACTTAACTCCCGACAGGAACCGTCTGTTGACAGTATGAAGAGATTTTAAAACTTACAATCGAGTTTTCATCCCGTTTTTTGCGAGATAGCAAAGAGATAGAAGCACTGTAAAGCTGTTTCAGCCATATAAGGAATCATTAGCATCTCACGGATCTCCAGAGGGATTAGAACTCTCAATCTCCCGGTTAGCAGACCAAACCACTGGGCTCCCAGCGGCTGCTCAGCACTGTGATCAACCCGCGTCTAGACGGGGTTTAGCACCACTCCTCTTTTAATCACGGGATCCACATCACGCGGCAGCATATGTTGACTGGCTCCTCGAGCACCGACTTCTCAAATGAAGGGTTTACTCATCGCCCTTCTTGGCTAATCATGGTCCTTTTTCATTTATTTTTTTAAATTCAAAAGCAGTGTCGTCTTGTATTCGAGTGTTAACCAACCTAAACCCGTAAACTTCCCAAATTTGATTGGGAACCATTGACTAGGTGACGCACAACAACTTTGATTATATGATTTTTAGAGGTAGTGCAACAAGTGGGTAGAAAACGCTTCAGATTTATTCACCAGAGTACATTATTCTGGTTGCGAATGCCTACCGAACGGTTTTGTCCTAGATGTTAGCCGGAAGGTTCGGGTTCGACTCTCTATGGAGGCATGTGAGGTATGCGCTGCTAACGATTCCCAACGAGAATGAAAGGGCATCTCAGCTTTTCGGCACAGATTGACTTCAATTACAGAAAGATACCTTTATTGAGGAACAGTTTGTTCGTCCAGACTTGTATCACGGTAGTCGAGATATTTCAACATCCCTCAATTTATCCGCTTTACTAGCCTGCCGGCTCAAACATACAAATACCAACGTTCCACTGTTGTGACATGCGACGAGCACTACCCTACGAACTCCTGTTTCAAGCAAGTTCACTTTAACATGTGTCAAGCAAACAGAAGTCATTAGTCATCTGTGCGCCAGCAATTGTTCTAGAGACCTTGTCTGCAAACACTTACAGTGCACAGATTTTTGGTCAAGTTTAGGCCCGTATTGCAGCCAAACGCTAGCTCGTATTACGTCTGCCATATGCTAATTTCGAACGACTTGTGTGAGCCAGTGAAATATCAAGTTGCCAAAGCAACGTGACTTTAGGAGAAAACTTTTCGATAATTAACTGTTCCGTTCAACTTACGATCTGTTTTTGCACGGTTGCTTCCAATGACGAAATCCGATGGAAAGTGTAAAGACGGTTTAGGTAGTTAGTGGGACTTCAGTGGAAAAAATATCTGAAGACTTCATTCGGATGCACGGAGTTTTCCTCCATCGTAACTCACCCTTAGGAGACACATGCCAACTGGACCAAAAAGGAGACGCTTTACTGTACTCACAATGGAAATATCCCAACATTCACCTACGGTATTCAATAATTCAGCTTCGCTTAACATATATATATATATATATATGGATATAGGCATATATAGGTAGAAGCTCGAGAGTGTGATTTAAGCTTGAAGCTATTGACCGGAAGGTCTGTATTTCGAACCGAGCCCCGGCTTTTTGGTTGCCCCCGTTTAGGCTTCTAAAATCCGGCAGTATCTCAACTCTCGTGCTTTCTACAGTCTGCAAGGTATCCATGCACTGAAAGGGTGCCACTGCTGAAAGAATTATTTTTACTTACTTTATTTAGATAGAGTTACAGTTTGTATATATATATATATATATATATATGCATGGATACCTTGCAGACTGTAGAAGGCATGAGAGCTGAGATACTGCCGGATTTTATTGTCTAGACGTTACACACAGTTCACAAGACTGCTGAAAGTTCTTCGACAGCCCGTGACCGGTTTTGCCCTTCTTGGAGCTCAACAGGTAGGCGCATTCACTGAGTTTCCGTCAGCTTTATGTTCTACTTGAACCCAGATTCGTCAACTACTATCATTTGCACACTAATTTCGTCCTAAAAAAATCTTTCAGCTCTAGCACCCTTTCGGTGCCTAACTGCCATGCCACACGGAAGAAGCACGAGGGCTGGGATACTGCCAGGTTGCCCAAGCCTAGACAGGGGGAGTCGAGAGGCAGAGGTCGGGTTCCAACCACGGACCTTCCGGTCAGTAAATTCGTGCTCTAACCACTGAGCGGAAGACTCAACTGAATCCAGCTGAACCTCTCGTTTTTGAGGCACATATAAAGATTGAGATAAAGGTATGCTCACGAAGTCCAGTTAATGTGATGGAAAACCAGCGAATTCTCGCCAGAATGTGAATAGTTGTGTAAAAGTTGCAATCGAGCAGTAACCGGTGTTCACGAAAGCTTTTACAGGAAAAACTACTCCTGAAAACGCGTTGGAATAGTCTTATCAGTTGGTAGATAGAAAGCTAAATATGTGATAACGAATTTTTTTGTATGGCGAATTTGGCATATTTCTGGAGGCGTCCCTTGTTTGACTTATACTTTGCCACCAAGAGATCAAGATTAACGGCGCCGGAACTACTAGCAAGATTATATGTTCACACATTTTAGGACAGGAAGATAGATGCACACTTGAGTTGCAATAGGCGGTGTTTGAAATCCCCCCGAAGTCACCTTGAAGCCATGCCTAAAGAGACGGAACTTTTTCCTGGAGCAGGCCAAGAGAATGTCAGGTGAACAATACAAAACTAGAGGAAGCACAAAATAAACAGATCTGGAAATAAAACTGTGAAAACATCTAGAGTGACCCATTTTTCTGATACAGGACTAGAATTTTCTAAGTTACGCGATATCAGGTACTCAGCCCAACACGATGTAGGGAAACTGAGTAGTGGTTGACGGCTGGGAATTAAGGTTAGTAGTTAATGAAGATATCGCTTTTCAGATCGACTTTTCAGACGAATAGAAACGCAAGGGCGACAAAAATGTTATCCATAAGCTTTTCAGAGGGCCAAAATGCGGCTCAAATTCTTTAGAAGAGGCCAAATGTTCACCATTGAGCTTCCAAAGTGCAAAAGGTTTGACTTCGACGACACAGGAGAATAGAAAGCAAAACCACGGGCATACTCGAGAAGGCTATTGGACTGGACAGCATCAGTAAGCTGGACGAAAAGGGTGGCAAAATGGTGCCACTAGCCACACCTTTGTGATGGGGGAAAGCGAAGATAAACGTCTGTCTAATTTTGCCCACGTCCAGCGAAGTCAAAACTAGTCTCAAGTAGTTGACGGGTGAAGAACAGCAACCGACAGATTAAAGTTTATTCAACAAGATTTTTATATCTATTTCTGTTGTACTGGAATCGGACAAAAAACAGGTTATCCTCAACCAGAGGTAAATTGGTCAAATGCACCGGAGAAGCTGCAGTGTTCAGCTTGTGGCGATTTTTTATACGCATACTGTTAGAGGTAAGAAGAAACAGACAATTTGGTGGGGTATCAAATAGCACATCCTTCTCTATGTGATTCAGGAGAGCTAAACACTAGGTAATGGGACGATGTTTAGCTTCAGCCTTAGGGGAGAGCTTAATGCTAATTGCCATTCATATATGGGGTGGATAAAAATTTGAAAAAACCTAATTCACGGTGAGGATGAGGAGGATACTGTGAGATAGTTCACCGGTACAGCACCTCAGTAGTAGAGTGAAATACTGTCGGTATTGGGAAGAACAGTCAGGCGAATAACTCGAGCAAACATGTCAAAATTCCTTCAAAACAGGTGGGGTACTACAATTTGGGAAGGAGTACTTGTAGTGATAATGGTTGGAGATACAAGAAAAGCAAAAAGAAATTAAGTTTCCAATCAAGAGTAAACGGTGGAAATGGCGAATTTTCTTCCTTAAGCGAAGTTACTGAAACTCTGGCTGTTCTTTGTGGATTTGTTGTCCTTGATTTCGATCACCAATGCTGGTCTTGGCCTGATTATCTCCCTCTGTATCTGCAAACATACCGCCTTGACGACAGGTCGAAGTCCATGTTTGTGGGCGTGTTGTTGTCTTCATAGTCGTTCAGGATTTGAGGAGTTGACTAGTCCGTTGAGAACGAATAAACACTCCACCGGGCAATACTGGTTGGACGGTTCAAACACTAGAAATTAGACGTGAAGTGAAGAACAGTTATTCATTAGGGTGATAGGTTCAAGTGAGCGGATGGAGGCGTTCAGAGCAGCCTTCGGTACGTATTAAATTCAGGTTCAAATGTTGGTGAGTTCTTTTTACTTCTGCATTTCTGAAACAACATGTGTAATATTTTATCAGAAAGGAAAACAGCAGCCAATTTGAAGGCGATGATGTGGAGTACGAAACCAGGTTATCGAAATGGTAGTCCACTAACTTACCCACTCGGCTACTCGAGCCAGCACACGCTTGTAAACATGCTGTTAAACGGAAAATAGTCGAAGAACGGTGGACAAAAACTGAATAGACAGTGGACAGTGGAGGCGAAAAATGGAGTACACAAAGGTGGCAGAATGAATCAGAGAAACCACAATTCATCGGGTTATGTAAGTAGTTAAAAATGACGTTCAGTTACTTTTCAAAAACAGTGGGCTATGGAGAGGAAACTACAAAGAAAAGAAGGGTATTCCAGGACTAACCTACCTATAAAGAAAAGTTTCGGAGTTTTGACACAGGAGAAGTTCTTTGCAGTTGCCGTGACAACCAAAAACACAAGTAGATATTTTAACCGAAGAAATTATCATCAGCGTGCATGATGGCGCGATGTTCAACACCAAGATTCTGCTACCAAACC